>JAUTDX010005194.1:0-23363 GCA_030844895.1 Ambrosia x helenae | reverse complement strand
ACCACATGTTGACAAGTGATTTCTCTACATATAATTAAATTGGGTGTATGTAAATTTAGATGCTATTTGATTTTGATCTATGTTTATTGCTTTGTCCATTAATACGTAAATGGTTATTTGAAAAATCATGAATAACATTGATTCACATTTACTAGTATGGTCATTGACATTTTATTTCTAAAATGTGGCACTTAGCCTATGGATTCTTTTTTGAACCACGAAAGAAAATATAAATTAATAAGAAAAATCGATGCATACTAAATAAATATTAGTCTGCATCTCATTTGGCACTTAGCACACCGTACACCAGGTGGTAGCCATTTGATTGGCTATTTACACTTAAAATCGTTTGTTTTATTTTGAAAAGTCTATAAAAAATATGAAAAATCAACTGGTGATATCCCATTTTGTTTAAATAATTGGCATCCACATCAATAGAAATTTTGGTTTAGTTTCAAAACATTAATAAATAAAATAATAAGCTAAGTTTCATGGTTGACTTGGAAAAATAGGAAAAACACATCATCTATATACTAGTTGAGACTAAGGAAAAAGGATCAAGACGTAACCCTTGGGCACTTAAGGATTTGTCCGTTATTGACCTTTATTACCAATTTCTCACATGTGGATTTTGGATTAAATATTTCTTATTACGATACATGTAACTACAAAAACAGAAAAGTTGTCATTTAATTTGGTATGCATAAAAAAATATTTGACATAGGTAACTAAATAACTATTTATGGAAATTTTTTAATAAATAAACTTGTGAACTTTCATTTTTATGAGATGATTAAATAAAGAGATACGAAAGTATACAAAAATTTTAATATATTGTGGGCGGCCGCATTACAAGCACTAAAACTATAGGCGGTCAGAAATCGGGTCGGATTCAAAAAAATTCAAAATTCGACTTACATATATTTGATTACCAAGAATTCGATTTGATTATCAATAATTCGAATGTGATTCAATTTGTATTTAAGTTTATTAAATCAAATACGAATTTATGATCATAAATTTGATTCGAAATCCGAATCCAAATTATACATACATAATTTTCAATTATATCACACAAAAATATATACACATTGAAAAAAATACTTCTTGATTTGGACCAACGCAGTTTTATTATTTATAGTAAATTTAAAGTCGACCAAATGTTGAATTTAAATTAAATACGAATCAAATACAAATAGTGTAGCTTTTATATGTTAAAAATAATGAGTTTGTAGTAGTTTTAAAACTAAAAGTAAAACTAATTATTTATGGTGAGTTTCAACTAAACCGAATTTATTCGAATTCGAGTTTGTTATACAAATCAAATCAAATGAATTTTAATCAAATACGAATTAGGTAAAAAGACTAAAATTCAAGAAATTCAATTCAATTAGTTCAAAGATTTGTTATTCTGTTCAATGAACACACCTAATTAAAATATTAAAACACCATACCGGTGAGGGCATTAGAGGGGTAAAGGTGGGGAAGGTTAGGGGAACGACGGGTTTGAGGAAGAAGATTGGTACCAATTGATAACCAATAAGATTGTTTGTTTATTTTTTTATCTGTTTCTTTTAAATATTATTTTGCATGGTAGCAAGAAGTGAAAACTTGTGAAACCATTATACACTAAATGTGAAAATTAAGTAAGATCAACATGGAGGTCAATAGGTGAAGGTGATTAGAAGAAACAAGTTGCTAGGGTGACGCTGCTCTTCCTACAACGTTGGTGACGGCTGGTGTTTGAATAGAAGACGAACTAATGTTCCGTCATGAACACCCAACGGTTGCGATGGTGTTTCAAGGTGTTTTTTTTATGTTTATTTGGTTGTCGTAGTTAAACAATATTTGGTTTTTTCCATTTTTAAATAAATGGCAACCTTATAACTCAATATTCCAATTACTTAGAAATTATTACAGTCTATGCTAACAAAATGCTTGAATAATGGTCCAAAGCTTCTTGCACTGTATAGTGCTTGAATCAAGCATGGAAGTGCTTAGGGTAAGCATGGTGGTACTTGACTCAATATGCATACACTTACTAAGAATATAATTAATGTTTCTTGGGTTTTGATGAGACGAACACCCTTCTCTTTAAAATACATAAACTTACTGAATATATAAATGCAAAACAAAACAAAAAAAGTTAAAATGAAAAAAAAAATCCTTTGAAACTGCAATAATATATATTTATTAAAAACTTTATTAGGACTTTAAGATAAAGAAAAATCCTTAGAAACAATAAGAATACGTATTACATTGTAGTTTACGTGAACATAAATTGTTAAAACAAAATCCAGAAAAAAAAAAATAGCGAAAACAAAAAAAACACAACCGGGGACCAGGACAAGGACCATGGTGATAACGACCACGTACTTACGTAAGCGCTGATGCTAAATTGTTTCAGTTTCATTGACTTGGTTTTGTCCTAGCCGCCACACCCCACAGCATTCAAATTTCCACCCAAAATACCCAAGTCAATCAAGTTATTCAATTCTAAATCTATGTCCCTTAAATGTAAAACTAGTGGGATTTCGACCACGGGATTTTCCACGCTACTCGTAGTTGGTATTAGTTCGTTACGGTATCGGCAATCTTTATAGCGGGCGTTTCGGTGCCCAAACACCCAAATCGCACAACTCATTTTAATGGGGTAAATGTTCTTTTAAATGGTGCAAACAGTTTAGGGTCAATGTTTTCCATAAAATGTTGTCTTCATAGTCGACTATATACATCATCTCCTTCCTCTTCACCACCACCACCACAAAACCTCCACTTACACAACAACCACCCAACACCACGAGTGCCACATTCACCACCGAACACCATCACCAACAACCGCCCTGCCACAACCACCATCCAAAACCACCACCATCACCAACCGCCCCTGCAACAACCACCATCCAAAACACCGCCAGCACCACCACAGTTAAGACGCCAGTACCCACCATCACCACCACCAAAAACAAACATATGCGTTACAGATCTGTGTCAGAAAAACTATAAATGATCTACGTTAGGCTAGGCTTTTTGGTGAACGGGGACAACGACAGTTGATGGTTTTAATCTTCGGCGAAGATGGTTTCATGTTGCAGCTTCTTTCAGTTTCCGTTTCTGGGCGGTTTTGGGATGCTTTTTTGGGGCGTTTGAGGGGGGGGAGTTATGTGCGATTTGTGGCTTGTTTTTTGGTCGGTTTAGGCGAAGTTTGGGTGGCTGCTTAGGAGACGTTTGCTGGTCCAATCGGTTGCTGCCAAGCAGTTATGTGCCACTATTCCCAAGCTTCTGTTTTTAATGGATACATAATTTTCATATAACCCAAAACAAAAGATTATAAAAACTAAAAAAACCATTAAAGTATACTAAAAGTGTGGGATAACCTATCATTCTAAAAATCGATCGTTTTATTCTACTTTTTCATGAATTCTTATGTTAACTACAAAAAAAAAGCCTTTTTTGACGCGCATTGCGTGTCAAGAAAGAGGTCTGATGATACAAAATAGAGTGTCAATGATGGCGTGTCATAAATTTAACATTACACTTTTTTACGTGTTATCTGTTTATGGCACGCGCTTATGACAGTCATATTTGACACGCGTTTATGACACTTTTTTGCGTATCATCTGTTTGCGACACACATGCGTGTCATTTTTTTGACCAAAAAAATTTAAAAAATTATAAAATTATTGATTTATTCTGGATTCATATGTGTGTGTGTGTGTGCGCGTGTGTCTGTGTGTATAGGATTAGGTTCAATTAAAACTAACCTGAGTTGGAAGAACTAGAAAACCCACATAAACCAATAATATCATGCCATGTGATGCTTTTGTTTATATTAGGAGAGGGTATAATGATAAATCATAATTAAATGTTATTAATCCAAACATAATATTCATTAAAATAATAAGGGGAAGTACATATATGGCAGATTTTTTTTTCTCTCTCTCTTTTAATACTCTATTTCTCTATCTCTCTCTCTCTCTAATATAAAAAATTCATCTGATCATCTTCTTAAATCCCCCTCTTTCTTTCTTTCTCTTAAAAACAAAATAAAATGTAGGAATTGAAATGGATTGATGCTTTTTCTTGCTTTGGCTGGTGGATAAGACGGTGGTAACGATGGCTATGGTGGCGACGGTGGTGGTTATCGCCGACGGTGGCTGGTGAAGGAGGAGATGGTTCTTCTTTTGTACAACGCGTCTTTTGCTTGTTGTTGACCGGTGAAGGATGAGGCATGGTAGGTCGGTGGTCGGCGTTGTTGACCGAAGGTGACGGTAGTAGGGGATCTGGTTTTGAGTTTAGGGTTTGAGGTGGGTGATGGTGGGGTGGGGTGTAGGAGATGGAGGTGTGGATGAAGGAGGCGACGTCTATGGTGGTGACGGTGGTGAACGAGGAGGTGGTGGTGGTGAAGGAGATGGTGGTGGTGGTGAGGGGAGACAGTGGAAAAGTAAGGAACAAAAGTATTCCATTTTCCTAATAATTCTTTTATATTTTCTTGCACTGTTTGGAGGTGGGTTTGTGATCTTTATTATATAAAACTAATCAGATGTTGTTTTTGAGTTTAAAGTTTTGATCTTGATTATTATTATTGGTCTTGAATATTTGATTGAGTTGGGGAGTTATTTGTTTTTTTTTAAAAAAAAACTTTCTATTTTTGGATCTCTCTCTCTCTCTTTTTTATGTTGGTTGAGGTGTTGTTTGGAATTGAAAGGGATTGTTTAGGGAGTGTTTGGAATTTTTAGCTGTGTAAACTTATTTATTTATATTGGTGTAAGTTTATTATTTTTTAGGTCTTTTTAATTTACTCATACTACACTCATGTATTTTCATTTTCTTTTTATATTGGTGTAAAGTAAGGATACATAGGTGTAAACTTATTATTTTCTTAGATCTTTTTTAAATTTACTGATACTACACTTTCATGTTCTCATTTTACATAGGTGTACACGTTATGTTACTAATATTACACTCCTGTGTTCTCACTTTACATAGGTGTAAAGTAAAGATACATAGATGTACATTAGTGTTTTTATGTTCTTTTTTAGTGAGGTTGAGTTTGTTAACTATACTTTGGAGACATCAAATTCGATACAACACTCGTGTGTTTTTATTTTACCTAGGTGCAAAGCAGAACAATGGTGATGAAAAAACCCAGATCCATGTCGATGATGTTTGAAGATTGATTGATTTATTTTTTTATATTTGCTTATGTTTTTTTGAGAAGGAAAGAATAGGAAGAATACATATGTAAATTAGTACTAGCTTTGGTTATTTTTAAACTTATGTAATTGTAAATTTCACACATATTTTTTCATAGATGTAATTAAAAAATCCTATATTTACCAAGTTTGGTTGCTCTCACATTTCCAACTATTGCACTACAGTAACCTATAAACCTATAAAAAAACTTTTGGACTGCTACTGAACCTCCATTAGTATCTCTATAAAACCCACTATGAAAGCCAAACCCATGCTTTTAGAAAATGACAGCTACTTTACTCTCCTACTGCTCCTCCCACCTTTGTCTCTCTACATATTAAATCTCATCCCATATCTCCTTTCATCCTCTCTCTCTCTCTCTCGCTCTGCATCTCTTCTCCGGTGACAATCTCTATTTTCATCTTCCGGATTAAGACGCGAAATCCGCCGGTGGTGGGTGCACCGCGCAACAGCTGTTGCAGATAGGGAGTATGTCGGCTCGCCGAACCGAAGATGGTGTTAAGTGGTGATGGGTTGTTGGTGGTGGTGTACAGAGACTGTATGGAGGTGGTTGCAGGTGGTCATAACGGGGATGCGGGTGGTGGTCTCCTGCCGTCAGTGGAGGTATTCGTTGGTGGTGTTGGGTGTCCGTTGGTGGAGGTATTCGTTGGTGGTGTTGGGTGTCCGTTGGTGGAGGTGAGGCGGTGTTAGTAGTGTTCGGTGGTGAAGGTGATACAGTGGTTGTGGATGTTCAGTGGTGGTTAGCAAGATTTTATTTAAACGAATATATGAAGATGGGTTGTAGACTTAAGCAAGTGGTGGGAGGATATGGATAAGAGATGCTTTGACAGTGTGACGGCAGTGTGCACTTTGAACCCTAATAAAAAGTGGGTTGTAGTATTTGGCCTTTTTTAAATGGCTAGAGCCTTTGAGGAGTGAGAATGGGCCATAAAAGGATTATGGTTATACACATATACTGTTATACATGTAAAATAAGCTACTTTTTATATGTTTTTAATATTAAATTAATAATGACATCATCCGGTTCTTAAATCCGGTCCGACCGGTCTGACCGGTCCAACCAGTGAACCAGTAAGACATCTGGTTCAATGCCCGATCCGACCGTGAAAACATTGTTGGTTAGTAAAAAAAACTTTATGTACTTGGATATATGTTATTGTATATTTTCTAGGTTAATTGCTCTGTTAATGTTAATAAAATACACATATGATCATTGGATGATGATATGTATCATAATGCAAATGCAAGAAGATATATCATATAATCATCCTTTGGTATATAGTTTTGATAAGATGTTTGATTTTACTACAAATATGCAAAAATATGTGGTCCGTTCCAGCCGTCCATAATACGGGGATTTGATCTGGATATTACAACATGTACACAAAATACGTGCCCCGCCGCGTAGCGCGGGTGCTTAATACTAGTTAGATTTCATTATGTAATCTGTTTTTAAACTGTGTAAAACAGTGGATTAATATCAAATTTTATATATATCTTGTATTTTTTTGGATTCACAGGTGTAAAATGTGTTTTACTCTGATGTAAATTGGTGTAAACGATGTTGCTGATGGGCATTTTACACTGGCGTAAAAGAAACAGTCTGTTTTGTTGTTAAAGAAACGTGTTAAAAAAATGAATAAAAATAAAAGCATATTTTTTTACTTATTTTTGTTTAAAAAATGAATTAAAAAATAAAAGAGAAAATTGCAGTTTTCGTCCCTGTGGTTTGCCTAAACTAACACGTTCAGCCCAGGCTTAACACCCTGAGTACCTATGGTTTCATTTTCTAACACTTTACGTCCCTCCTTCTAACGGACGTTACATTTTCTGTTAGTGTGTACCCTTAATTTTTTAGGTAAAATGACTCTTATACCCTCTCATATTCTTCCCCAACCCACCCACCCACCCACCACCACCTGCAACACCACTACCACATGCAACACCACCACCACCATCTCCACCGTGGGTCTCGTGAACATTAATGAACATTCATTTCTTCCTCATTTCCTAGTAATTTCTATTCTATTCTTTTTACTGCTTATCTTTTATCTTTTTTAACCCCTTTATTGCTCTAATCCCACTCCTGCATCTATACGTTGTTTTAACGCTGCTGTGATAGTGTTTGTGAGCCAAACCATCGATAACCAAAACCCACAACAAGTCCATCGCAATCCCTTCCAATCTGATGCTCCTGTTATAAATTAATGGTACAATCTCAATCCAGAGGGTGTTTCGACCTCCTCTGTGCAATGCTCACGCGTCAATTGCTCTCGAACCAACATCGGTGACATATATTCATCATCGAATCTTAATAATTCAAGGTATTTGATTTACGTTTTTGAATCGTTTCTATACATGGATCAGATGCCCCTTATCATCGATTTCAATCAGTTACAATTTGTGGGTTAATTGAAGGTCTAGGGTTCTAGAGTTTATAATGGGGAAGATGACTATTCTGATTTGTTTTATAAAGATACAGATGTGGTGATGGAGGAAGGATGTGATGATAATGTGGTTGATAAGTGTTTTCTGAATGTTCCTATGAAGTGGACTAATAAGCTTAAAGAGTTTCTTAACGGTGGTGGTGGTGAGGAGAGAGGAGAGGGAGGAGAGGGAGGGTGGTGGAGATGGTGGTGGTGGTGTTGCAGGTGGTGGTGGTGGTGGGTGGCTAGGTTGGAGAAGAAGATGGGAGGGTATAAAAGTCATTTCACCCAAAAAATTAAGGGTATAATAGTCATTTCACCACAAACTAACGGAACAACTAACGGCCGTTAGAAGGAGGGACGTAAAGTGTTAGAAAATGAAACCTCAGGTACTCAGGGTGTTAAGCCAGGGCTGAACCTGTTAAAAAAAATGATGTCTACATGTCAATTCTTATTCCTTCTCACACAAACCAATTTTCCTACAGGATCCTCTACCTATATATATATATATATATATATATATATATATATATATATATATATATATACAAACACACACACACAACTCATTGGCATTAGTTAATAACGAATCTATTTTTTTTTATTTTTTTGTAATAAAATTATAATAACCTAAAAAAGGATCTACATCAAAGTTGTAAGTAAGCGGACTAGAATCTAAATCAGTTTTCTTTTTAGTTGGCATGGATTTGGAAACTACATGGCATGAATTGTCATTTAAACCAAACATGATATGAGAAGTTTATGGTAAAAAGAACTTTAATCTAAAACGGAAAAGAAAGAGTTTGTGCTGTTAATATAAATGAATCAATTGATAGGATTAAAATGGTGAATATATACGTTCTATTTTTCAAAAGAGAAGGGGAATGACAAAATAGGTATAACCTACCATTGTTGAGTTCCACCTCAATTTTTAAATGTCTATAACTTTTTCATACGACATTATTTAAAAAAAATATACCATAAAAACAAGCTTTTTATCCCCTTTCATTTGCAAACCCTATTGCTATACTTTTTTTTCCTTTTTAAATTGTTTTTTTGCTAGGTTGATAACTTGCAGCAATTAAATAAAGCAAAGCACCAATGTTCAATAATTAGGGTTCACTGAGTTGTGTATATAAAAATCAAGAGCACCACATCAGAAGGGGCAATACTTAAAATTATATTTGTTAAAATAAAAGTAAACAATGATCTTGTTTGGTCATCAAACCATTTTTAATAACTGAAGCAACCACAAAATCAAAGGAGTTGTCTATATATAAATCAAGATTACCACATCGGAAGGGGCAGCTTCTATTGGTTATTACTATGGATAATATTCAATCATAAAAGTAGAATTCAACCATAATTACCTCGCGATTGAACACCACTGCGAGTTGGAAGGCGAAGAGGATGAGCTTCAGTAAGGTTTGAACAGTTTCGGGGTGAAAAGGTGTAATGGCGGGGAAGAAGTTTTGACAGGGAAGTCAAAAGGGGGCGAGGAAGTTTTTAGGATTTTTACCCTAGAAAAAATGTTTATTGGTTATCCATAAGTCACCAGGTGGGAAACTAGTTGGGTTGGCTAGGGCCGAATACCACGGCATGGGTTAGACCACCCGTAGTGGTTAGGGCTATTCATGAGTTGAGCCGCTGTTCACAAGTCGAGCCAAACTGAGCGGACCTTTGCTCGTGTTTGGCTCATTTACAAATCGAACGAGCTGATCGGCTCATTTACAACCGAGCGAAAAATCAAGCGAGCAATTTCCGAGCAAATTCCTAGCGAGTGGCTAGCAATCGGCGACCGCCGAGTGAAGAAACAAGTACCTGAGGAGGCCGAGTCTTCTAGATGATACAGAGAGATCTTTCCAACCTACCCAAACGAACAGAACGATCTAGCTACAAAACAGAACACCGTTAGGACTCGTCACAGGATTGGGGGTTTTCCTGTGACCACCCTCCGGCGTAAGAATAAGTATGACTTTTAAGCAATGGGAATAATGAGAGTGTATTGAGAGTTTCTGAATGAATCTTACGTTTACCTGGGACCTCCTTTTATAGCTGAGGTCTCCTGCCTCCAGATATCTATGTGTATTCGTATCATAGTCATCGTTCTCCCGGAACGATAGGAGATAACCGTTATCAGTAATTATTCGTAAAGATCGGCTTGGTTGTTTTTCCTTATCAACTGGCTTGTTAACCGTCTATTGTAATCTCTTAAGTTGGTTGGACCAAACTTAATGGGCTTAGGCCAATTGGGCCAAGTTTATTATGCATGTTTTGGTGTGGGCCAGTTTAGCCTAACTGGGCCTCACTTCGTCACCGAGCGTTTTGAACAGCCCTGGTAGTGATCTTTACAAAATTCATGCCAATGGATTACCCTGATTGGCTAAAAAAAACTCAGCCAAGAAAACGCCCATCTCCAGCGTTATAAAGAAAACGCCCAACAAAGATTTTTGAAGAAAAACGTCCCCGGGGGCAGTGTTCTAGGCGTTAATCTCTAGTAGTTTAAGATGGGTGTAAATTTGAGGTGCAAACGAGCTACGCCAAGCCCATGCTCGACCACTTGTCGAGATCAGGCTGTTGGTAGTTTCTTAAGCTCGAGCTTTGTCTCAACTCATTACCTTATGTTAGTTTAGAAACCTCATGAATAGTGCTAACAACGTTAGGTTTAACCGGTTCTCTCTCTCCTCACCAAATCCCCAATCGAGCCACTGTCTCTTCTCCTCTATTTCTCTGCTTCTACTCTCTACAAACCCAGTCTTCACCTTCTCCGCTCTGCCACCCTACTCTGCCACGCCACCAGCCACTCTACCACCACCGACGGTGGTCATGGTTTTGGATGTATGAGGCTGAAGAACTTATGGTGGTCACCGGCGCCTTTCGCTTCCTGTCGGATACCGATCAAACTCCGGTAAGTTTTCTTTCCTCTTGCGTGTTCATTCTGTTTCTATAACATTTGAAGTGTTTTTCTAGCCGTTTGTCTGTCTTTTCTCTCCTAGAACCACCGCCATGGTGGATGGTTGATGGTGTTGGATGGGCCTCGAGGTGATCATCTCCGGTAGCTTCCTTGCAGTCTCTGTGTCAAATTATTCTTGTATAAACTCTATAAGTACATAAGTGAGAGGGTTATCGTTAGGTCCAGCAGTGACGGCTGGGTTAGATTTACGGCTGGGTTAGGTTTACGACTATTGACACTTTAAACCCTTAAAATGTTTCTGTCGACGGCCGAAATAGCCTCTCGAGGGTTAGATCTGTTTTCGCCAGTGTCTAAGAAAATCTTTTGTATGTTAACAAACAAATTTCATTGTTTTCTTTCTTTTTTACTACAGGTACCACAACCAGATGCTATGAATAACGAATACTGGCAATGGTGGGTCGTAGCTTGACAACGGTTACATGACTGTGGTATGCGTTTAAAGGCTTCTTTTAATGAAGAGGTAATTAAGACTTTGCACCAAATTTGTAACAAACTGGGTTGTGATTTGGCAACGGTTGCGCAATTGTGTGTATTTGTGCTTAGGAAAAAACCTTGTGAGTTATAAGTTATAACAGCCTGGTCCTTAAATTCAAAGTGTTTTTGACTTATCATGCCTATAAATTAATCAGATGTTTAACTCCAAATATTCTTTTGTTTGATTGATTTTATATAATAGCTTACCACGTAACTTTGTCTATTTAGATATTATTAACACTCAGTAGCCTAATTATTCCAATAATTAGTAACCTTTGTTTTTTTGTCGATTGAGTTTTGCTGCAGTTGTGCAAGACCACTGAATCACATTTATTATATTCGTTTTTGGCATCATTGTTGATACGACTTCAATAAACCAAAGTTGGTGGTGGGTTTCACTTTTGGGGGAATTCTTATGCGCAGATTGTAAGTATTGTGTCATCATATTTTTTTCCTTAATCAAAAAACTTAATATGATGTTTGTTTCCTTTAATGGATGTTTGGATGTGTGATATGATAATTGTAAGTGTTGTTCGCTGATCTGCTGCCCATTTCAATTCAAGAAAACTGGTCGATCTTTGCAAAGGATGCTACTGATAAAAACTTTATATGTGGCTGTTGTTAAGAAACGAAAAGGTAATATACTATCGACTTTACTTCATTTTCTCTTTAGTTGACATGCTTTTCCTGCGATTGGTTAGCTTTAGCCATTTAGTAGAGGTGGCAAAATGAGTAGGTTAAAATAAAAACATGTAGTTTTTGCACAACCTGAGTAGGCAAGGTTAATTGTATCTAAAATTTTTCTAATTTTTTTTAAGTAACTGTGTATTTGGGTTCGATTCTTGGGATACTTTTTTTCCCTGACCGGTTAGTATCTTGCTGGACACGTGTTGTCCTGGGTGACTAATTTTTTTTTCTGGACGCGCGTCCTTATCTTGCATACACGCGTCCTTATCTGTGGTTGCTTCAAATTAGATGTTTGAGAGGTTTCATTTTTTGGCCCGCCAGTTGTTCGACTAAATGTCTCAACGGCTTCGTTCAGGTTGCGATGTTTCTGTAGAGCTAACATCTGTTCTCTTTCTTTATTGTCTTTGATCAGGTCTTTCTGCAACAGTATTTGATGCAGGTATGCGTTCTGTTTACACTTTTTTTTGGTTATGTCAGACCGTGTTGCAAAAATAGGGTATGTTGTGTTGTTTCTTCATTATTTGTCGTCGTCGTCGGTTCGATTGCTTCAATGTGGTTGTTGATAGTCATTCCTTGAACCCGTCAACCCGGGTTGTTTTGTTTTTTAGAGTGTTTGAGCTGGTGGTTCGCACCATCGGTTAGGTAATTGGTAGGGGAAGGCTAGCCGTGGCTGCTTTGTTTTGTTATAATTATTGTAGAAAGGTAGTTGTGGATGTCTGCATTATGCTGGTCATATGAGTTAACCTGCTGTGGCATAAAATGTTTTGGTCGTAAGGTGTGTCTGCGTGTTTTTTCTGGTTGTTTCCCCGTTGTTCGGTCAAAACCTAAGTAGTGCAACTGCAAAAGTGCATTTAGTGCTTCATACATAGGTAGTGTAAAATGCATTTAGGAGTTACATTATTCAATAATGAAATTTGCTTGACTTGGTTAGTAATTTTAGAGAAATCGACAAATTTTGCTCTGTATGCATATACTGGCAGAATAGACATCTCAAAATCAGACATCAGCCAAAACTAAAGAAAACCTCATGAAAGTCTTTTTCACAGCAGTAACACCTTCTGTTGTACCAATCTGTGAAAGTAAAACACTTTAAAATTGAAAGTTGTACAGTATAGGAAAGGTCCCCTTTTGAATAATGTAATAAGGTGGTGTCACCAACATTTAGTAAAGTTAAATAAAACTGTGCCCCGGATCATATCCCTAGGTATATAGAACAAAAGTGATGCAGAAAGAAAACTTACCATAATGATTGGAGAAGATGAGGCCTGGTGATGAAACTGTTAATAGGTAATATTGCTATATTCATGCATGTTCCACACTTTTAGTATGCATCCTTTTGTTAGTAACTTAATTATATGAATATGCATAGGATAATAATACATTGCTACCAATTACATAGTTTATTTAATAACTTCTTGCTAGAATTGAAATTATACCTGTGTTTATTTGTTACGTACGTCAAAATACTTATTACCACTGGTTAGTTATGAATCCGGATTAAAAAACAATAAACAAATCATGTCAGTTTCAAAGTTCAAGCATATGTCCGACTTTATTAAGTCAAAAAGATTTGACCCTCGTACAACTAATGTTGATGTTGTTAACTCTTTAGGTGATACTAAAAGAAGCCCCAAAGGCTATAAATGGTTTTAGATCACCAAGAAACCGGAAGGTAATTTCAGTTATCTATCTATTTATTTAACTTTAACCTAACCGACTCTCATAATATTTGATACCAGGTCATGCACAAAATTTGAATACAAGTAGCTCAAACAATGTAGGTAATAATCAATATGTTTGTACGGCACAACACGTTGCATGGTCAACAAAGGCAATATGTACATACATGAACAGCCACCAACAACTCTCACCTGCAGCAGCAAAACACCATCAACAACCCCAAAACCAACAACACCCGTGCAGAAAGCCTACATCGCTGAGTCGGAAAAACATTCGCTGATCCAACTAGAAGGTACGCAATGTTAAGTAGCACAAACATATTACATGCCAAAAGCAGGCATACTAAAAATTGGTAATCTAATGCAGCATTTGAAAGCCCAAAATCGAAGAAACAAAAGCACACAGAAGCCGACGGGTAAACTAACAAGCGGTAACAGCCTTTTAATGTTAAAAATTACTTGTAAGTTGTAACCGTGTTGTACAATGTAACCCCTTAGTGTTGTGATGGACCAACTAACTACTGCTTTATGTAATGAATGTTGATTCATTTTCAGCTTCTTATGCTTACTCCAATTACCACATAACACAAACTATGCAGAAAATATGTATGAGGGTCGCGCAACGCGCGACTCTGAGATACACTAGTTTTTTATTTATTAGTTAGTTAATTAAAAATTATAATTAAATAATATGCCCGTTTAGGCTCGCGAGCTCGATAAGTGAAGCTTGGGCTTGGACTCATTTACAAAACAAGCTTATAATTAGGTTCAGATGTGGCTTGTAAACAAGTTTAAATGTGCTCGGCTCGTTTACTAAACAACTTAAATTAGGAGTAAATATTAATAAAACTAATTAATATTATACTAAGGCTTGATAAGGCTCGACTAGCCTAACTAGCTTCATATGGCAGGCTCAAGCTCGGAGTCGATAAATTAACAAGTTTTGTTTTAGGCTAAAGCTTAGCCCGGGCTTGATAAGGCTCGACTCGTTTTAAGCTTTTATCTAGTCGATCTTAATTAGCCTGCGAGCGCCTCAACTCATTTGCACCTTAGGTATAATCTATAAAGATTTAAATCTAGATGATTATATACATACATACATCTACACACAAAGCTAAAGTTGTTACTTGAACTATTATCTGAATCTTCTTTCCTAGATGATCAGTAAAATAACTTAAAATATTATTAACTTTTTCTTTGGTATCACGTGAATAAGTTGGTAATGGCACCTGTACTCTAACTAAGGGCATGTGTAGTGGTGGGGGGTTATGTGGGGGTTGTGGTATTAAAATATTAAAAAGTAATAAAAGTGGGGTTATGGAAAAAGAGGGTGTAGTGGGTGAGGGGGGTTATGGAGATTAAAATATTATTATTTGATTGTATGTGTTATTATTTGATTGGGTGTAAAAGAAAGGGGGTATAAAACTGATTAAAAAATAATAATATAAAATTGATTTAGAATTGAAAACGCCGGTATGCTCAAAACGCCCCCCGCCCAAAACGCCCCATAACGCCCCAGGGGGCGGTGTTCGGGGCGCTATGGGGAATAAAAAATTCAAAACGCCCTTTTAAAAGCAACCACTACACACAGACTAAGAAAAATAAAAGATGAGGAGATGATAGTTATGTTCTAAATTTCGAACACATAAAAAACATGTTAAATAAATTTAAAATCTATACTATATTATAATGCATGAGTGAGGGGTAGTTTAAGATACCCAAAAGTTAAGAACTTATTTTTCATTAATAACCCTGAAATGAAGATAAAATAGTCATTCATACATTAATTACATTTTAATACCCTATTTTAATTACACTTTAATCCCTTAAACTTACTTAACTTTTACTTATTTAAATTATAATTAAACTTCTTTTCCTTATTTTAAGCAAACCATCCCCATAATTTTTAAATAGTCATTTTTTTTTCATTTGTTTATACTTTTATAAAAAAAATTTACATCATAATAATGAGCATTTTATTATCTTTAATTCGAGTATAGTATTGCTATTTTTTATTTTAAAAATCTTTATGTGCTACGTGATTAACGATATCTAAGAGTGAGCAATAACTAAACCATTCACCGAAGCCAAACCAAAAAACTGACAAAACTGAACCAAAATCTATTGAAAACTAAAAATATCCAATCTAACTTAAAATTGGTTATCGTTTTCTTTTTGTACCCTTAGTTTACCCAAATTAGTTAAACTATAACAGCATGCCCGCACGATGTGGTAGGGAATACGGACACTTTTAATGGTTCATGCTTGGGTTAGGTTCGGTTCGATTATAAGCCTCAACCGAAACAAAAATAGACATTATCAGTTTATCAATCTTGTTAAACAACCGGTTAATTAGTTCAGTCTATTTGGTTAGATTGTCATTTTTAGTTCGGTTTAGTTAATTTTGGTTAATAACCAAAACCAAACTTTGGTTAAAATTTTGATTAGAAGCACATGAAATGAATGTATAAATGGTTCAGTTTTGGTTTGTTAATTTTGGTTAACTTAGGGTACCAAAAAACCGATATTAGATTAACTCGGTTTTGGTTAATTTTCAGTTTGGTTTTGTATGTTTTTGTTCGATTTCGGTTGAGTTTCAATTATTGTTCACCTCTAGATATTGTTAATCACATAAAAAATCAAGTTTTTAATTAAAAGTATATAACAAATTATACTCTAATATGGTTTGAAGCTGAGTAGATAGGTTTATGTATTGTAGTGGCAGTGGTATAAATATAGGGAGTTTTGAAAATTTTAGCTTTTATACCTAAGCCTGTAAACGAACCGAATATTCATTTAATTTTAACCGAACACAAACACATAATCTAACACATTTTTGTGTTCATGTTCGTTCATTAAGAAGTTTGTCATGTTCTTGTTTGTTTATCTTCATTCGTTTAATAAACGAACAGTTCACCAACGAACATAAATGGACGTTCACGAACATAATAAATGTGATCGATTTTGTATTACTGAAAAAACCCAATTACTAATTGGTTATATATTTATACAAGTAGCTAAAGCCCAATTTATATTTGTATTTATGTAAATATAACTACATATATAATTAATAAAGTTAAACAAATATAAATACACGAACATAAACGGACGTTCACGAACATAAATGAACAAACTCAACGTTTGTTCATGTTCGTTCATTGAACTAAACGAACAAATTTTTTTGTTCGTGTTTGTTCGTTTATTAAATAAATGACATAAACGAACTTCCCGCCGAACAAGTTCACGAACAGCTCATGAACATTCGGTTCGTTTACAGGCCTATCTTTTACCTCTATTTCATGTATTTATACCTCCATTTCATGTACTTCTAGGAAAAAAAATTAGCAAAAGTTTTTTTTTGTTATTCACCAAAATTAACTAAACCGGACTAAAAACCGATAATCTAACAATACTAACCGAACCAAGGAACCAATTGTTTAATAAGATTGATTAATAGATGATTTTTGATTTTAGTTTCGGTTGAGGCTAATAATCGAACATAACCAAACCATACACACCCTTAAAAGTGTTTGTGTTCCCCGCTTCATCGCGCGGGCACTCTACTAGTATATATAATCTTAAAATAACACCAAATAAATCGGTCAAAACATCAACTGTTTTATTTGAGAAGTTCCAAAAACCAAGTATCGTTCTAATTTAACAAACCGTTTTATTTGAGAATCAAAAATCTTTTTATTTAGTATAAAAAACAACCGTTCTAATTATTTTCACTTTAACTGTTTTAAAAGCAAAATGAACAGTTTTAAATAAATATTGGAACCTCTAATATACATCAAATAAAACGGGTTTATATAACTATTTTAAAAGCTGTACTTTTTAAAACGGTGATTTGTCTTTTACAACGAGTTTTTTAAAACCGTTTTAAATGACTTTATTTGACCGTTTTTATTGGGGTTTATTGTAGTAGTGTTGTGTTTTTATCAAGTATAACTTGCGTCTTTTTTATCAGATATGACTCGCATCTTTTTTATCATGTATAACTTGCGTTTTATCATATAAGCGTTTTATTAGGTGGTTTTATCAGGTCGTCTTATTAGGTATAACTCAAGTTTCTAAAACGCAAGTATTCCCTCAACAATACAAGAAGAACTATACTTCCTTCTCTGTGGTGGCATCCTTATTGATGGTGGCCGGAAGGTAAGCTATTCGTTATTTATTCGTATCCATAATTCTTGAAACAGATACAACTAGTTTAGTATCTTATGACAATCTAGTTACTTGTTATTGTTTCTTAGTGGTCTTCCATATACAAACCAACTAGTGGGAAATGTCTTATGCTATTAGCTATAGAGATATTAAGCAGAGACACTAATCCAAAAGATGTTGATAGTTTATCATTATCTAAATACAGGTTATCTTTCATTTAATTAAAAATCTTTTGTATTCTGTGGACATAATGCTAATCTGTTTTTCCCGAGAGATGTATACTAATATAAGGTTTTGTATCCGCAGATTTAAAGAAGTTATACGACTTGAAAGTTCTTGTATAACTTGCGTTTTAGTATGTATAACTTGCGTTTTAGCATTTTTAACTTGCGTTTTATTAGGTCGTTTTATCAGGTCGTCTTATCAGGGTATAACTTGGGTTTTTAAATCGCATGTATACCCTCAACAAAACGCAAGTTATCAACCAACAATTTTTTTAAAGTATAACAGTAGGGTATGCAAATGAAAAAGGATAAAAAGCTTATTTTTATGATATACTTTTTTTCTTTTTCTTTTTAAAAATAATGTCGTATGAAAAGTTATGACAGTTTAAGAATTGGGTTGAAACTTTAATGACACAATGATTTTACCATCGTGCCCTAAATTATCTAGTTTAATATATGGCTAATAATTTTTTTTATACTTTTTAGGCTAAGCTCTTTTTTACGTTAGTGTTCCTCATGGTTCTAGTCCTTTATTTGTCAAATAATTGATATTTGGCTTAATAAACGGGAACTATCGATTGTCATTTAATAAAGCTAATGTTTTATTTTCTAACAGAAACAATTTCAAGGCAGGATCAGCGTTTAGTTACAGCTTGAGCTCCATGCGACTTAACGGTAAAAATTTCAAAGCCATAAACTAAATTACAATGATGCCCTTAACCGACTTAATTTAAATTTATAAATGTGTATGTGCCGCAAAAGATAGCTGATAAAAGACTTCTTTGGTCGGAGTTAGATCGGGTTATTGTTCGGGACCAAGGGTATTGGGTGGTAGGCAGAGATTTTAATTGTGTCTGGGATCGTTTAGAAAGGAGGAACTCGAAGTTTATTGCATTGGTTTCTAACGAATTCAATGCTTTTATTGATGCGGTGGGTCTTCACGAATTCAATTTGAAATGTAGAAAGTTTACTTTTGTGTCCGGAAATAAATGTAGTCGTATAGACCGTATATTTGTTTCATGGAATTGTTTTAATGATTGGGCGAATGCGGAGTACCGGGCTTTGGCTAGAGATCGTTCGGACCATAGTCCTATTGTATTGAAAGTGGAAGCTTGGAATTTTAGCGCAAAACCATTCCGGTTTTTTAACTCTTGGTTAATGAAAAAAGGATCTTGAACTAATGGTAACACATGCAGTGAAGGATTTCAAAGGTTTTGGGCCTCCGACATTATACTGTTGAGTAAATTTAAGAGGATTAGACAAGCTATATTGGAATGGAGGAAGGTGTCATCGAATTTAGAGGCTGAGGAGGAAGGTCATTTACAACAAGATCTTTTGGAGTTAGATGATTTAATTGAAGAAATAGATTTAACGGAAGCAGAACAATGGGTCTATGTCGAGGCTAATAAGAAACTAAAAGAATTGGAAGAACCGAAATCAAAAGATTTTAGACAAAAGGCAAGGTACGTTGGGCCAAGGAAGGTGACGAAAACACGAGTTTTTTTTTCATGGCATGTTGAACAAAAGAAAGGCTTGTAATAATATCCCGTAATTGACGGTAAATGGGACTTGGGTGTTTAAACCATCGGAGGTGAAAAAAGAAGTTCTAAGTTTTTTTTAAAATGCGATTTATTGAGGATCTTCCTATCCGACCTTCACTTGATTGTTTTGAGATTAAAACGCTAGCCGATGATGATGCTGAAGCCATTGTTAGACCATTAACTGAAAAGGATATAATGGAAGCTGTATTCGAGTGTGGGGGTGACAAAGTTCCGGGCCGGATGGGTTCAATTTTCGGTTTATTAAACTTTTTTGGTCTTTTTTTGCGGCTGATTTTGTGAACATTATGGCCTATTTTGCTGAAACAGGATGTATTAATCGTAGGGTTGCCTCTTCGTTCATAACTTTGGTTCCTAAAGTTAATGACCCGGTAAGTCTTGGTGAATATCGGCCGATAAATCTCATTGGCGTTATTAGTAAGGTGATTTCTAAGACGCTTGCTAATAGAATTAAGATGGTTATGAGTAAAATTACATATGAAACACAATCCTCTTTTTTATCAGGAAGGTACATTCTTGATGGGCCACTTATTATTAGCGATATTTTCTCATGGGCGAACTGGATGGGCAAGGAGGTATTTTTGTTCAAAATTGATTTCGAGAAACCTTATGATAATGTGAATTGGGAATTCTTGATTTCGGTGATGAAACAAATGGAATTCCCTGAAGTGTGGTGCATGTGGATTAGAGAGGTACTTCTTCGGCGCGATCATCGATTCTTGTTAATGGTTCACCAACTTTTAAGTTTAGTTGCGAGAAAGGAATAAGACAAGGCGACCCAATATCGCCTTTTCTCTTTATTATAGTCATGGAGGCATTATTAGTATGATTAAAAAGGCTTGTGTTACCGGAGCCTTTAATGGGGTTCGTCTTCCTAATAATGGGCCGTTAATATTACATCTCTTGTATGCAGACGATGCTATGGTTATGGGGGAATGGTCTTTGTTTAATTTTAAAGCTTTGAAAAGGACATTATGTGTATTCCATTTGTGCTGTTGTCTCCGAATAAACTTGCAAAAATCAATTTTATTCGGGGTCGGAAAAAATATGGAAGAAGTAACGGCTATGGCTAGGATGTGGTCCGGGTGCAACCCCTTTTAAATATTTGGGTATACTAGTGGGCGCTAACATGAATTGTATCAACAATTGGAATTCTGTATTGAAGTGTTTAATAAACGGTTATCTCGGTGGAAAGCTAGAATTTTATCTATGGCGGAAGGGTGGTTCTCATTAAATCGGTGTTGGAAAGTTTACCATCTTATTACTTCTCGTTATATAAAGCGCCAGTGGCCGTGATAAACAAGCTGGAAGCAATTGTGACACGATTTCTGTGGGGAGGTAATGAGGATAGGAACAAAGTTCATTGGGTTTCTTAGGATATTGTTACGAAGCCAAAAAAATATGGGGGGTTGGGTTTGAGCAAACTTGATGAAAGTAATAATGCGTTAATGTTAAAATGGTTATGGCGGTATCGGGTAGAAACATGATGCGACGTGGAAAAAAGTTATAGATGCAATTCATGGGTCAACAAGAAGATGGGAAGCGTTTCCTTGTAATAAACATTTTTCGGGTACATGGAGTAAACTCGTGTCTTTTGGATCACGGTTGAAGGTTCAGGTAGTTGTTTTGTGAATACGATTCGGGCCAAAGTGGGTGATGGGCAAGCGGTGAAGTTTTGGATTGATACATGGTTAGAAGGTGAACCGTTAAAAGTGTTGTGTTCTACTTTATTCTGGCTCGAGAAAAATAAATGGTGTGTGGTGGCGGAGAGATTGGGGAGGGATGGTCATCATAATGCTATCTCATGGAGTTGGAAAGATTATCCAACGTCCACTGATGAAGTTCAAGAATTAGTGGAATTGCACATGAAGCTCACGAATTATATGTTGAATGGAGATAAGGATTTGTTGCAATGGAACTGTGACTCGGCCAATGTTTTTTCTGTCAATAAGGTTCGAAAGTGGTTAAAAGGAAATAATGGTTTGAATGATCAATTTCTTTACAAATGGAGTAAATGAATACCTAATAAGTGTAATGTGTTTATATGGCGTGCGACTATGGATAGGATTCCAACCAAATGCGCTCTACGAAAGAGGAATATCAATGTGCGGGACGGTTTATGTGTGTTTTGTGGCGATTTAGATGAGACAAAGGATCATCTTTTTTCAGGGTGCAGAGTAGCTAACGGTGTTTGGAGCGGCATTTCAACTTGGTGCAATATTCCCTCAATATATATTTTCTCAGTGAAGGATGTGATTCATATAGCCGATGATATGACCGGTTCAGAGATAAAGAAAGAGGCTTTGTACGGTATTTTGGTGTTGACATGTTGGCATATTTGGAAGGCTAGAAACGAGAAGATTTTCTATAATGTCGAGGAGGATGTGGTTCGGAACGTCTCGGATATAAAATTTGGGGGTACCTATGGTTTAGAAGTAGATTTAGGAAAGACATGGTAGATTGGAAGGATTTTTAAAAGTTTCGTTTCCTTTAATGTAATTCTTGTTTTGGCGGTCTATCTCTAGCTTGGAGATGCCGCCTTGTGTTTGGTGTTAATGAAATTTGTCTTAAAAAAAAAGGTTAATAACGAATCTATATCAGTTTTCTTTTCAGTTGGCATGGATTTGGTAACTACATGGCGCATATAATTGTCATTTAAACCGAACATGATATGGTTCTAGTCCTTTATTTGGCAAATATTTGATATTTGGCATATAATAATGGGAACTATCGTCGTTTATTTAATAAAGCTTAAGTTTTTATTTAACCGAAACAATTTTAAACCAGGATCAGCGTTTAATCACTGCTTGAGCACCAAGCGACTCAACGGTAACAATAATTCAGCTACCAACTAAATTACAAGAATGGCCTTCGACCGACTTAATTAAAATTTATAACCTTACATGCATTACCTTCTTCCAATATATATATGTCTATACTATCCTGTATTTCAATTAGTTCATACACAATATTTTTCAACAATCATACATATTTCTTCATCTCTTCTCTTCAGAGTGTGTTTAAAAAAATAACAATCAATGGCGGTTACTTCAGTGGTGGTTCCAGTGGTAGTTTACGATGGTAAGTTCGAGTATGACATCGAAAGCATTGTGATCCACCGGACCAATCTTTCAAGCAGTTTCAGAAGACAGTGACGCAAACCAGCGGTGTGTCGTTTAATAATGTGACCACTTACTTGGTTGATAGCAACAGATTAAAGAGTTGGTCGAAGCGCAGAAAAGTTATTATCAGCGGAAAGAACTTTCATGTCATCAACTTCTGTGATCTAGTGCGACATAGGAATTGTTACTTGCATGTGGCCTTGAAGCGGTCTTTCCAGTGGAAACGTAGGATACAGAATCAAACCTATGAACACAGAGTTCATGAGTTTTCAGATGATGAATCCCTATTTCTTCAACACAGGTTCTAGAATACCGATGCCGGTACCGGTTATGATGATACCGACACTGGTACCATGTTTTCAGAAGGTAAAGAACGAGTCGGGTATTGTGTAAGGATTGTACTGAAGCGGAGAAAGAAGGAAGTGAAGCGCCTTTTCACTTTTGTGTTTATGACGACGTCGTTGTAGACGGTTTCAAGACTACTGCTGGGCCGATTTTCTCCTCCTCGTTTGTGAAAGAAATCAGTTGATATTGAAGCAGATTTTTAAGTTAAGGTTTTTGCTGTATGAAACAGAAAAGTTTGGAGGTTGAATACTTGAATATGATATAGGGATTTGAGAAGGTTATTTTCATAGTATGTAAGTAGGATCGATGTGATTAGAACATTCATTGGTGTTGAATATATGTTATGTTTTTGTTATCATCCAATTCTCAAAAATATTGAACACCCCGTTTATTTTTAAGGTAGCATCTATAAAAAAGTTACAATAAGGAAGATGATAAAACCACTAGTAAAGACGAATTTTGAAAATCTGAAATTTTCGATTCCAGTTT
>JAUTDX010005193.1:0-50513 GCA_030844895.1 Ambrosia x helenae | reverse complement strand
TTGCAAATCATCATCCTACTGTTACTACACCATCCTAATACAAACCCAAACATCATACAATCAACAAATCATATCATAACACCCTAAATCCTTCTAATTCACTCAAACGGGTCAAAACACATATTTATCATCAAAACACAACAAACAACCTTCAAATTCCTAGATAAACATCCTAACAACATATCTATATCAGTGGAACATCAAAAACATAAAGAATCCCCATGTTTTAACCACAAAAATCATTTATTGCATGAATCGCCCCATAGAAGACACATTGAAGGATTAGGACTTGTTTAATAATTTCAAAGGTTTTCAAAGACACAAAACATCACAAAACTAGGTCTAGACATTTAGGGATCAATATAATAACATGATAAAGGTTTAGGATTGATAACACACCTTAGGTTTTGCTAAAGAATGACATGTAAAGCTTGAAAGGATGGATTCTAGCGCAAAAACGTGTTCCAGAGGTTGATTATGGTGTGGGAGAGGTTTGGGGCGAGTTAGGGTTTCACAAATGATGTTTTACAACCACAAGGGTGGTATTTATAGGTGTTCCTAGTCGTCCCAGCTGCAGCAGGCGATTAGCTCTTGTTACAGGCGAGTAGCTCAGCTAATCGCCCGTAGTTACACACAAGTAGCTACTAATCGCCCCTATAATAGGAGATTAGCTAGCTACTCACCCTCAGCATCAGGAAATTAGCTAGCTAATCACCCCCTGCAGGTCCGTGTGGGTTTCCGGCGCGTTAACACCATTTTAACAAATATAAACACGTATTCACATACCGACAAGTTATATAATGATTATAAACACGTAATACTTGAAAACTAACATGTTCCCCTTCATTCACCAAACCCCGGGACTCGAGACTTGAGTGTGTGCGTTAAACCCAGCGATTCTACGAATCACCAATCCTTTTACATATGGTTATGGACCGACTCCCAATGACCCCGTGGATCATTTTAACGACTCCAGATGATTCTCAGAACCATCCAAACGACCTAACTGACTCAGTTAAGTATACGGTATGCATGACTTCTAAGGTAGACTTACTAGTTTGACAAAAGTTATTAACCTGAGTTTGCCGGGTGTCACGGCAAAATAATTAGATTTAGGATATTTTGTATACATATTTATTAACCTGGCAAAGTTATTAACCTGAATTATCTCAGTTGAAAAGCTTGTTAAAATGAATTTTTATGAAACGGCTTTTAAGATTTATTGGTTTCAAACCAACTTTCTTGAAACATTATATCACATAATATGGCATTGATCGTGTCCACAAAGAATTACTTCATCTTACACAAAAAAAAAAGTGAGTTGATATATGCTATTGACGTGGTGTGGAGTGTATATAAATTTGATAATTTTTAATCCGTTTCTACACAAGATCAAGTCTTATATTATATAAGACGATAGGATACTGTCACTCGTAAGATCATGTTGGGGCAAGTGCACCCATCATTTGCATAATATATTTATGGTAAGATACCGAAGTCTTCCAGGACACAAGAGCTTTTAGTACCAAAGTGTCATCAATGTCTAGTCAAACTATAAAAGAGCGGTTTTTAGATTTTTATAAAAAGAGCATAAAGGTAAATAAATAAGCAAAAGATAGCTGTTTTGAAATTAGATTAAGAAAGGACTAATTGGGCTTTCACTTTCTCATGGTACTATTAACTATGTTGGTTATGAATTCCCAAAAGTTTACTTTTGAAAATACCATACACGCCTAGAAGTTGTTCTAAGTTCTCTTACTAGACAACCGTCCAAATTTATTCTTTTAAGACCAATATAAAGTTGTGTATGTTAATGCATAAAGTCTTAGGACCCCATTTTGTGGGCATCATCACATCTTAACTATATTGGAAAGAAACAGTAGGTCGACCATCCGCAAATTTGGAATCAAACCCATAACTTTAAACAAAAACAACATGGCGACTTTCCATCATTGGGGTTTAGTATTAAGCAAATTTTTTTCATAATGGATTTATTCCATCGATAACTATGGACTTCTTGGTTTGATCCAATCCCCACAAGAGAAGTGAGGATGAAATAAATCTAGTTCTTAATGCTTAGATTTTTCCACACACTAAGGTAAGAGTTTACCAAACCCAAAGTCCGAGACCATAACTGTAACCCTTTTTCAAACAATTAACATGTTATTACTATAAAGACATACGAAGGATATATGTTAGACTCCACAAACACAAGGATGAAGATTTATTTTTATGAATTTGGAAAACTAACTTTCAATATGTTAATTAGTACTTAAAGTCATTCCCGCACACACACACCCCTCTTTTATCCATAACCCGTTTAGTTAAGTCCCATCTCATGGAGTTGTTTTCCCCTAAATAGCCAAAAGAACTTTAGCCACTCATGGCTTTGAAGATATTCATTAAAAACTTGATTGGATTTTATTAATGATCACAACATTGAATAACTAAACTTGTTTTCACAGTCTTAGGATTACAAAACCATAGTAAAATATGTGTTCGGTCTGCTGAACCTGAGAAGAACAAATGAATTGAAAAGACAAAACAAGCTAACATATTATCCCAATAAAACAGGACTTAGAATAACAAGATCCCCCAAAAGATTGTTGACATAAAAACTATTGAGTAAACAACTGCTGATAAAGAATTTCAAAGTCTGTTAGAGTTAAAGTCTGCTGAGAAGATACAAGGTCTGTTAAAGCCCAATAGTGCTTAGGCTTCAACAAATGATGAAGACAGATGTTTGATATGTAACAAATGTTATCAATGGAAACAATGATTGTAATGTAGCAGAGGTTTAGAGTTTGTTAGAAGTTGTTAGCTGTCATTGTCTTAGGTGACGTCAGCTTAGGTTATCAGATGTTTCGTTTGTCTATAAATAGAACAGTATCTGCACTGTTCTATTCTATTCATCACTCTACACCAAACATTCTCTGTACGAACAAACACTAAGTGATCAGGTTGGGGGGGAGATTGTAATTCTTGTACTAAAATAATTTGTGATAATTGAATAGAAAAGTACTTGATGAAAACATTATCCTATTTGTTATGATTTAATATTTAACTCCACTGAACTTTCCATCTTTATTCTATCTTCGTTAACTGTTTCATTACTTAAACATCATAATAATCAAACTTAGATCCTAACAATACGGGTAGAATTAGAGTGTAATCTAGGGGAAAGGAAAGAATTGAGTACTGGAAATGGTTGGGAGAGATTGGTATTTATAGGCAGAAGCTAGTGACTGGGAACAACCGTGTCTGGTACAAGATCTTGCGGGATCTTCGTATAAAGACCAGCACATGTCGTAGTACCGAGGCACAGGGCTCGGTCAACTCTTATAGGCCTAGGAAATCTTCAAAAGTCAAATAATAACTTTTTGTCATTTCCGGGAGGAAGTGTGGGGACGTGCCTGGTGGGCACGGCTAGTGTATAGTTAGTAAGGTGATAGACTTCTTTTGTTATTTTTTGCCCAATTTATTTAGAGTGTTAAAAAAATAAAGTAAATTAAGCTTACTTTATTTATATTTCCAAGAAAACTATTTAAAATGGGGATTTAAATTATATTTCCAAGAAAGCTTATTTTATTTTTTGCCCAATTTATGTGAGGGGACTCGCCAAGTGATGGTCGAAACTAGCCTACTTGTAGGTGCCAGGTTCGATTGGCCCCCTGGTTTTCTACTACCGTGCATTTACTCCAGAGAGGCTTGCCTCTTGTGGGGGGTTGCAATATCTGTCAAGTGGCAGGTGGCAGGAAATTTTTGGGTGGAAGTCAATTAGTGCCTCTTATACGCAGCCTCGACTCGCTTGTGGGCCGGCGTGGAACGGTTGAGACAACATAGTCTGACCATTGTAGAGTGGCTAGGGGAAATTTTCCACTCTCGCGTCAGCGTGGAACCGGTTAGTACAACATAGTCTGACCATTGTAGATTGGCTAGGGGATCCCCTTCTGAAGGGTTGTGATGATCTCTGCCACAATATAGAAAAATCATCTTAAAAAAAAAGCTATTATCAGTATGTTCTTTGACAAAGCCAAGTTTTGTGACTTTGTCCCAAATTAGTGCATCCAAAACGTATGAAAATTAACCCGTAGCATGATACACTTACAACCGCATATAGAGAATTTACCGCTCCCTCAAAGTGTGAAACCTTACCAAATATGGTATATTGGGCCCGTAAAAATAGACATTAAACTTCAAAAAACAGATGGAATATGGAAAAAAGAGTTAAAAAAAGTCCACAAAAGACCAAGTATTCCGATAATCCAAAGAAATCTAGGTCCAAGGTTGAGGTTGCTTATAGAAAAACTTCTGATTGTTGATTTAAACCGTTGATGTGTTACAGTTGTGTTAATACACGAGATGGGTTTTCATAATGTACTACCCTTTGAGCTTTTGTTAAAATTATTACAAACCTAGCCACATAACGAACAATTTCGAAACTCGAGTAGCTTGTGGAAGATAGAGTTACCAGATTCACAGGAAACGTCTTTTCAAATCAATATAGAGGAATCTAAAGTCTCATATAAAGAGTTTATGTTCTTGATCAACAATATTTCAGCCTATGCTTTATTTGATATACGAGCAAGTAGATGTTTTGTCATCTAATTTTATTTAACACCCTTTGCTTCGTGTCATCTAATTTTATTCAACACCTTTAGAGGTGAAAGTAGTGAAAATAAGACTTACTTGCTTCAGGATGTGTGTAAAGATTGTAAATTTACAATAGAAAATGTGGAATACTTGTTTGATCATATACCTATGATAATGGGAGAATTAAAGTAGTGGTAGGAATGGGTTGGTTAATTATCACAATATCATGCTAATGTTGTATGCGGGGGAAAGGAAATGTGATATCCAACTATGAAAACAAAGAAATGTATGAATAACGGTTGTAATTAAACCTTTTTCTCGCATATGTAGTCGATGTTGATTAAAAGTGAAACAATCTTGAAGATGTACCAATAATGACAAAGTTTCCAGCTATTTTTCCCAAGCAAGAGGTCGGGTTTTGTATTGATCTTATTCCAAGAGCTAAGCATGTTGCTAAGGCTCCATACGAGTTCGCCCATCAAAGATTTAGGAATCACTTGCTCAAATACAAGATCTTTTAGACAAGGGATTTATTAGACCAAACATATCTCTATGGTTGTGCCTTTCTTATTTGTCAAACGAAATATTTAATGTAATGTTTTTCAAATATCCAAATACTAGCTTTTATCCGGGAGTGTCCCGGGGTTGAAAAATATAACAATTCTAATAATACTAATACTAATAGTAATAATTATTACTCTTGTAATTAAATAAATAAAAAAAATAACCTTGCTATAAGGTGACACCATGTGTTGCAGTGTTGCGCGATTCTTTCTCGTAGCTTCTCTTGATGAGTATACCTATCCATCTTTAGAAGAGTAAAATTCAAATGATAGCATGGCGATTGGACTAAATTTCAGCATTGTATATAAGAACCTGGTTTAAAAGAAAAAACATGATTAATGAATAACCTGAACACTTTGTGTTATTTTTCCTGTATGAACGAAACCCCATAAAAATAGTCGTTTTTTTCTCCGTTTTTTATATAGCACTATGGTACTCGTTGGAAAGATAATAAAACGCTCATTAATTTGGTGTAATTTTTTTTCTTTAAAAAATCTCGTATATAAAAGATATTAACGTTTAAAAATGATGGGAGAAAACATTATAGAGAAAAATCTAAATTTGTTTTTAAATTCTTAAAGAGATTAGGGTTAGATAAGTGTAGGAGAATAGATGAAAACAAAAATAAAAAAATAAATTAAAAACTCTCACCTTAATGTGCCACGTGGCACATTCAAATGAGGGTTGAGGCCTCCATTAAATGCCACCTCATCAATATTCAATTCTTTTATTATAAGTTATTATTATATTATATTCGTAATATGTGCTTATTATTAAGGTTTTGATAAAACTTTATTGTTTGTTAATTATTATGATGAACCGAACCAATATTGTTTGTTGTTGTAACGAACTAAGTCGATCCTAATCGAATAACATCGGGTACGGCGTAGGTACGTACTATCTAAACTGGTACCGGTATTTGGTTTTATAGTTTCCGATCTATATAAAACACATCTCAATATCCTCTTGGGCATCTCGTTCAATTGATATATTGAGTGCCGATTTCATTACATGTATGCCAAGGCTTGCATCGG
Source organism: Ambrosia x helenae (assembly GCA_030844895.1). Lineage (NCBI taxonomy): Eukaryota > Viridiplantae > Streptophyta > Magnoliopsida > Asterales > Asteraceae > Ambrosia > Ambrosia x helenae. The sequence goes on along the minus strand of JAUTDX010005193.1, from coordinate 44,322 downwards.
ATCATAGTCCCATTACTCTATCCACCTCCACCGCTAATTTCGGAGCCACTCCTTTTAGATTCTACAACTCCTCACTCGGAAAACCGGAGTTGGACGCTCTTGTGGTTTCGGCTTTCAACGAGCCTGTTGATAACGGGCCTGCTGATCTGGTTCTCTTCCAGAAATTAAAAAACGTCAAAAACAAGATTAAAGGGTGGCTGGCCCAGGAAAGGGACAATCGGGGTTTGCTTAAAAAAACTGTTGAGAATCGTATTGTTGACCTTGATGGGCGTCTTGAAAACGGGCCTCTTTCGGAAGCTGAATTGACCGAATGGGTGGAGAACAAAGCGAAACTGGACGATTTAGTCTCGGACATCACCCTGGACTTGAAACAACGTTCCCGGGTCAAATGGTTGGTCGAAGGGGACGAAAATTCTTCTTTTTTTCACGGCATGATTAACCATAACCATGGGTCCAGCCGCCTAAATGGGATCCGGATCAATAATAATTGGGTGACCGAACCAACAAGCATCAAGGACGAAGCCTGGAAATTTTTCGCATTCAAATTCCGTGAACCAAATCAGGTTAGACCTTCTTTTGTCTGCCCGTCTTTAAAACAATTGTCTCCCGCGGATGCAGATTACTTAATATTGCCATTCTCGGCCAAGAAGTCAAAACGGCAATTTGGGATTGTGGAGGTGATCGGGCCCCCGGCCCGGATGGGCTAACTTTTGGGTTCATAAAGCATTTCTGGCCACTACTTAAAGACAATATTTGAATATGATGGCTGGCTTCTTTGAAACTGGTGTCATCAATCGTGGTTGCGCCTCGTCTTTTATCGCTCTCATCCCCAAAGCCATCGACCCTATTACTTTCAATGATTTCCGCCCTATTAGCCTCATCGGCTGCATCTCCAAGATCATCTCTAAAGTGTTAGCCAACCGTATCAAACCTCTCATGGACTCGCTAGTTTCGGAAGAGCAGTCCGGTTTCTTGGCTTCGCGGAACATCTTGGACGGGCCTCTTATGTTGAACGAATTAGTTTTTGGGCTAAAAAATCTAACCTGGAAGCATTCATTTTAAAGGTTGACATGGAAAAAGCCTATGACACTATCAACTGGGACTTCATTCTTTCGGTACTCTCTCAGATGGGTTTTCCCGTAAAATGGCGTACGTGGGTTTTTGGTATCTTGGAATCGTCTCGGGCTTCGGTCCTCATCAACGGCTCACCATCTCGTGAATTCCAATGTTATAGGGGTGTTCGACAAGGGGATCCCCTTTCCCTTTCTTATTTGTTTTGGCTATGGAAGCGCTTTCCAGTTTTATTCACCGAGCCAAAGATCTGGGCTTCATAAATAGTATCCAACTTCGGGCAATGGGTCGTCTATTACCCATCTCATGTACGCGGATGATGTGGTTTTTTTTGGGTGAGTGGGGCGAATCAAATTTAAGAAACACTATCCGTTTGATGCGATGCTTTGCACTTGTCTTGGCCTAAAAATAAATCACAGGAAGACCTCCCTCTTCGGTATTGGCGTAAGTCTAACTGCAATTGAAAACATGGCTGGGATTATTAAATGCAAACCGGATAAACTCCCGTGCAAATATCTTGGTGTGCGGTGGGCGTTAACATGAACCAAACAAAATTCTGGGATCCGGTGGTTGATACTTTCAAGAAACGCCTCTCGAAATGGAAAGCCCGGCATCTATCTTTCGGGGGACGGGTCATTCTGATCCGTTGCGGTCCTCGACAGCTTACCTTTGTACTTTTTCTCGCTTACAAAGCCCCGGTCGGTGTTATTAATGTATTGGAAGCACTTAGGCGACGTTTCTTTTGGGTGTGGGGATGACGAAAAGTCCAAGACCAATTGGATTGCTTGGGAGCGAGTTGTTGGTCCAACGTCTAAAGGCGGTCTTGGGTTTGGATCACTAAAAACAATGAATGAGAGTCTCATCATCAAGTGGTGGTGGCGTTACAAACCGAACCTCTCTCTCTTTGGCGTCGAGTCATTTTTGCGATCCACCATTCTCCTTCTTCCTGCTCTTATCTCCCTATTCGCCGGGGTATGGCCGGGCTTGGAACGCCATTTATAAAGTTGGCTCTGCTGTGTTTGATCAAGATGTAAACATTCCTCTTTTAATTAAAGGCTCGGTTGGTGACGGCTGCAATACATGTTTCTGGCTTGACTGGTGGACTGCCGAGGGCCCTTTAAAAGACCGTTTTCCGGCGTTGTTTGCGATCGAATCCACTAAAACAGTATCGTGGCTGCCCGTGTCCAGAATTGGGGCTGGATTCGGGCACCTAGCTCTAACTTTGAATTGACGGAACTGCAACAGTGCTCTACACTGATTGCCGGTACCACTCTGTCGTCTAATCGGGATCAACGGGTTTGGGTTGGTGCATCCGACGGTGTCTTTTCAGTGTCATCGTGCAGGAAACTACTCTGCAGCCATGCGACTCCCTTCTACCCTTTTCAGTGGGTTAAAGGAGTCCCGAAGAAAGTATCCGTGTTTATTTGGAGAGCCGAGCAAAACCGCTTACCCACCAAGTCTGGGCTGCTGAAAAGACGTATTATTCAAGGTCCGGCTGAATGTAAACTCTGTGGCGAATACGACGAAGACGCTGACCATTTACTTACATCTTGTTATATCGCTTCATGGCTATGGCATAAGGTTAGTTTGTGGTGTAAAATTCCTCCATCTATGCTTTTACGGTTCGAGATATTATGGCCATCTACAACAGCCATGCGATTTTGAAGACGACTCAGAAGTGGGTCCGAATCATCATTCTTGCTACAGCATGGTCTATATGGAAAGCCTGCAATGCCGCTATTTTTCAAGGGAAGCGAGTAGTACTAGACAACCTTTTCGGGGAAGTTCAAGCCACCTCCTTTAGTTGGGTCAAACACAAGTCTAAGCCGAGTGGATGGACATGGGAGAGATGGAAGGCCTTCGAGGTTCCAATCGTATGAGATGAATTTCAGATGCAATTTTTAACTCTATTTTGGCGTATTTGTTTGGTTTTTGTGTTACGGCTAGTGTCTTATTAGTTTTAGTAACCATATAAACCTTCGGGGTGTTGTGTATCTTGTATATACTTTCGGGTGAAATGAAGTGAAATTTGCCGATCAAAAAAAAAAAAAAAAAAAAAACTTAATGCTCCCCGCATGATTTTAAGCACCATATTAGCATATAATGATTAGTATTACGGTGGGGGGGAATAATTAAGTTGGTGTATAAATAAAAGGTTCGTTAATTTATTACAACTAGGTTTTTATCCAGCCGCGCGTTGCGGGCGGCGGTAATTCAATTTACAAAATAAGGAAAATGTATCAACAATTGGTTACAATACCTGTATATGTAACAGCTTGTGCACCTAGTGATATGGTAATTGGATCCTGAAACTGAAAGGCAGAAACAAAGCACTAAGCTTTGCTTTGAACAAAACAAATAAAAGAAGGCACAAGATTGTTGCAATTTAGAAAGCAACCATCTCATCGGAAATAGCCACGACCTTTTAAATAGGCAAAAAAAAACCTTACCTACATGAACTAAATCTCCTAAATAATAAATATAGTGACCCATAAGTACCTAATCATAGTTGAATTTTGAAGGCTAATATGCCGACTCCATTAACAAAACAAAGTAACTAATTAATCTAAACTTCTAGCTTAATTAGCTAGACTTAGTAAAAGAACAAACAGCCATATATCATTTGACCTTGACAAAATTAGTCAAATAATAGTCTGCCACCTAAACATAAATTGGCAATCAAAATTTTCCGGAATCAAAATCATTGGCTGATAACAACAAACTCTGATCAAATAAAGGGAAAGTTGTCCAAATCTAACCGTATTGCATAAAATCATGGAAATCACCTCAGTTAAACAAATTTGATTTATTAAAAAACCCACTGTAAGAACCTATTAACCTGAACCCATAACTGTACCTTTCAAAACAACAAAAAGTGACAAATTTTCGAAAGCCAGCATGCAATTAAGAACCAATGATGGAATTAGAAATAAGTAAACATACGTAAGTGAAGAGCTAAACCTGAATCAAAGGGGGAAGAAAGGCCTGAACCTTAATCAGACGGCGACTGCTAATAGGAAAAAACGCATAGAGCTCCATCAAACGCGACAAAGATAAGGATAAATCACATCTGCGTCCGCTAATAGAAATCACATTTAATAAAAGCCCCAAATAAAACACACAAACAAACGGATATACCCAAACCTGGATCATAAGAACATCTCTAGCGTCGTTGACCATACTTCATGACAATAAAAACGGTAAAGAAGGGAAGAACAAGGACCATCTAAATAGTTCGTTTAAAAAAAAATGATGCTGCTGAAAAAGCCATTGCTGCTGCCGTTCTTGATAACCCAAACCGAAAGCAATCGAATGAGACCTCAAACATCTGCTGCAGATGATAAGAGAATGAAGAGAAAGCTACAGGGGTTGAAGATGTGTGGTGTAGTTGGAGAGAAAGAGAGAGAATAAGGTTGAAGGTAGGTGTGATGCGTAGTAATGTGGCTGAAAAATTGGTATGTGGAGTAACCAGAAAAGAGTATGCTGGACCAATTAACTTTTTCAGCATATTACTATTTTTGCCATGAATCTTCATTAGAGGTTAAATCAACGGAACCGCCATGTTCCTAAATTTAGTATCATCTTCAGGTCGTTTGTCTTTAACAAAGCACCTCCTTATCAAATTGTAGACCACCATAACATCCCCCATGATCTGGGGGAACATCAACCTACAACAACACAAACTATACAGGTAAAATAATCCATCAGCAGAAGCAAATACCAAGAACAACCATCATCAACCTATAAAAGCCATAAATTTGGGGGTTGATCCAAAGGCATCGATTAGGATTCAGTCCATGTATGGTTTTAAGTTGATTAAGTCCATGTACAGTTCAAAATGCTACCAATGAGACGAATAACTCGAAACTCAGTTGGCTGACTCTTTGAATCCATTGATGTCGATAGTAAGGAGTGAACTGAAACCCAAATTCGGCTACAAAACACAATATAAAACTTCAACAATTAAAAAAAAGCCGAACATAATAAATTAAGCGTAAACATACAAAACCAAAACCAATTTTTTGAAGCAAAACATACTGTCAAGCTACTGGCCCAACGCACTCAAGAATGTATACACATTCAAAACAGTTTCATAAACAAATAAGGCGCAAAAACCTTAAACCAAAGTTTATGAATTTCTAGAGGTAAGAAAAAAGGAGATAAGATTACTAAGTCACAAGCACCCATGACTACGTCATGACTACTTATGACGGGGGGCTGATGACGTGGGTACCCAAACCCCACGTTTAAACATATTCAAGAAGCTATCAAGCTCGGGCCAGGAAGCCGAAAAGCCAGAAGCTGGTGTAAAGAAGCTACCTGCATCGGCTCCTCAGCCCCCTAGCACAGGACCTGCCTTACACGAGCACAGGACCTGCCTTACGGAGGTCAGTAATAAAGGTGGGTCCAACATTTATGGGCCAGCCCAGCCCATTACTACAAAGCCCTTTAGGGTTTGGGGTTTCACCCTCTATAAATAGAGGGGTCACACCTTCACCCAAACCCATCTCATTTGTCTTAATCTCCACTCAAGACATCTCACTCTCTCTCTCTCTCTCTCTCTCTCTAGAAACATTCTCTCACTAACTAATCTGCTAGCTCCCATAGAGGAGCCTATGAGCAGCTAAAGTATCACATCAGCAGCTCATGAACTCTCTATAATTACACACAATTAAGATGTTAAGCTCCCCTGCTCAACTCCTGAGCTCCCCTAACGGAGCCCTGGAGCTGCATGTCAACAGTCTACGGATCCATGGTTCTAATAACCAACTTTCAGCCATCGAGCTAAGCATCCCGAAATCACCTCGGCTGCTAGCTAACCGCCGGGTTTCAACACCACCTCCTCTCATACTTTGTATCCCTCATTTACTCCTTTCTACTTACTTTTATGTGCATTTCTTGGGATAAATCACTAATGTTGAGCGTCGGAGGGTGGTCCAGAGACCCGGTCTCTGGACCCCTTCTAACGAGTTGTGTTCGTGGTGCAGGTACATGCTCGGAAGGTGCTAGGTCCAACCCGAAGAGACGTCCATACCATCTCCATGCCTTATTCTTATTCTTGATGAAGTGGGTCCTAAAACGACAACATTTAAACCCCTCGTCGAAAAATTAAGCAAAGTAAGCTGATTAAGAGGTCGCCTGACTTAGTGGAGCTGATATAAGGCAGCTCGCATGCCATGCGGAAGCCATAGAGCAGAAAGCAAACAGTAAAAAACATTGGAAATGTAAAAACGGGTATTTTGGCTTATTACTATGGCAGGGGACAAAACATCACACAGCTCCAAGCCTGCCTAGGAAATAGTAAAAGCTGAAAACATCCCAATGGGCAAAGTCTCACTGCAGGGAACTAAAAGAGGGTAAAATATAGCCAGGTATAGTAAGGAAGCTACCTGAGGGAGCTCCTGGGCAGAATTCCACTGCCTATATAAGGAGACCCTTGGGTTGTCATTCCACACACACTTCTCACTTCTTCTCTCTACTCTTATACTCTCTACTTCATTATTTCCCAACTCCAAAAGAATACATACTTATTCTCACGCCGGAGTCCAAACGCAGGAGGCCCCCTCCTGCGTTAAGGCTAACGGTGTCTGCTACCTTATGCAGGTCCTTCCAGGAGCTCGAAGATCCCCTAAAACTTAAAACTAAACCTAAACTTAAAACCTGAATCTCAACCTAAACACACCTCTAACTTATAATTCGAAGCATCTCCTAACCTAATCCCGGTCATTTTCCTTGTTGTAGCAACAAGTGGCGCCTACCGTGGGGCTGTCGCTACTTTGAACAAAACTGTTGAGAGTCTCTGCAGTCCATTTATTCCTAAGTAACCTCTTTTTGTGATGACTGGTGGAGATAGCAGCCTGGAAGGGGGTCTTCCAGAAAACTCCGGCCAACAGTCACACCTCGGGTGATGCTACAGGCCATGAAACACCTGGAACGGACGGACAACAAGTCGAACCGTCTCTAGGAGACATGCTCAACTACCAAACACCGCCGTCCTCAAGGGCCGTTAATTCGTCTCTAGAGACGACATGTTGCTACCAGTTGAACGAATGGACATCACCCCGGAGGGAGTACGATGAAATTTCTTGCAACTCCGAGGACCTCCTGAATGGTTACGTACGAGAGGAAAGGTCCAGAGGGGTAAAAGTCAGGTTGTCCTATGACGAAGAACCCATAGTCACCCTCTCACCAGGACCTCCATTGCTGGGAACTACTACCTCACCAGCAACCCGACGTACCAACACAAGTCCTGACGTGTGCGCTAGTACGCATATTTTTCAATGGATTTTAACACACGTTTCTGCTTTAATATTTATAAAAATGGTTTAGACCTTAACATTAAAACACACACAAAAAGCCAAGTGTACCCTGTCATATATGTAGTAAGCTGAGATAAGAACCAAGTATCGATCCATGGACGCGCGCGGAGCAATAGTACTAAAACTCTATCCTCGATTTACCAGTAGAAAAAGGTAGTGGAAGTTTTGTTTAAACTAAATTAATTCTAAAACATATAGTTAACATATGTAAGACTCCAAATACAAAATATAACTATAAAGATAATATAATACCAATCCTAGCATGTCATCTACATATCATATCATATAAAGGCGTGTGATCAACATTCCCATTTTCAGACAATTAGTATCCCTTTCGGGAATCCTAACATGACAACTATACGGAAAGTTAACACGATAGACACACGTTAACCACCTCAAGTTATTTATTAGCGAGCAGCTGATATGATCTCATGAGAATCTTCTAAAGATAAGTTAGTCATCCGTTAAGAGTTTTGTAACCTCACTAATCAAGGAAAGCAATACCGAATACACAATACAACCACCGAGACTAGCATAAAGTAGAGCATTTCACAACCTATTCCATTTTACCAACTTTGAACACAAATCTACCAAGATCGCCATTTTCACCAAAATAACTAACAAAGATAATTAACCGTGTCAAAGATTGGTAACAACACCATTAAGCTTTTAAAACTCTTTTACGTGCCGGTAAACATTCATAATCGTTATTTAAGCGGCTTTAACCAAACCAATACCCGGTTACAGTTTCATGGTGTAAACTTTATTAACAAGTTAACTAGTCTACTGTCGGACGATTAAACGGACGGTTTCTTCAACAAGTAATCCGCATAACACATCCGACAATCATCAAAGTCACTTAAACATAATCACAAATCTAACAACAATGAAACAAGGTTGCAATATGATCATCAAGATCCAAACATGAAAAACACCAACTTCATACAAAACATGATTAACATATGAATGATTGTTTTTACTACTAATGATTACTAAATATTATCCGTAGACATACATAAACTAAGATAGATCATCACAGATTACAACAAAATCAGATTTTAACAAGTTATAAGCTTAAAGATCAAACCATAAAGATGCAAGTGTGATGGATTGGATGATGATAGATGAATCGGATAGCTTCCCGAGCTTGTTCGTAGCCTTTACAGCAGTACTTCACCCCTGGAAATCGCCCCAGATCGTCTCCAAAACACCCAATACCACCCAATATCTGATCAGTAAGTTTTGCTCTGTTTTTATACAAGTTTTGATTTTGTGCACGGCCGTGCACTTTAACTTTTGATGTGACAGGCAAGTGGGCAATTGGTTTTTGAAAATATCTTGGGTTGCGCACGGCCGTGCACTGGGGTGCACGGTCGTGCGGGTCTGGTGGTGTCCGGGTACAAGGGGTGCACTGCCTGGTGCACTGGCAGTGCAGCCGAGAAGTATGAGTCGCACGGGCTGGTGCACGGGAGTGCTGATCTGTGTGTCCGGGAACCTGGTGTGCACAAGCAGCTGCACTGCCGTGCAACATGAGCCCGCACGGCCGTGCGCCTGGGGGTGCACGGCCGTGCACATCTTCCATATTTGCCTGATTGTGCAGCAACTGTCCGTTCAGTCCAGATTTTGTCCGATTTCTTCGACTTTGTCTTTGGGGCGTCGTTTAAGACCTGCAATAAACATATGAAGCGGTTAAGTACCAAATTCGTGCAATTATGGTCGAAAACGCATAATTTGGGAGTTTAATCGGGGGTTTATATATGTATATTTTAACGTATATCAAACCTCCCCACACTTGAACTTTGCTTGTCCTCAAGCAAACAACTAAACAGAAATAAACGAAAAACTCGCCAAGTAGCAACAAAGACAAAATATAACCTGTACAGAAGATAATAGACAAGCCAACAAAGATATAAAAACAGGCGACAAAACAACTAAAAAGCAACGACTCACTTCCGATCCACAAAGCATGCTAGCCCGTACACGACTCACAAAGTTCACACACACTCGGTTTTATTTTTGAAACACACGTGTAATGTGTATGTGTAAATCGCTCCATTGCCAAGACAATGAATCGTGCAATATCATAAGCTTGTCAAAAGATCTAATCTTCACCAACTAACGTGTGAAAAAGCACAAATCAAGAGGTCATATAAGGGTTGTAATGTTAGGCAAAGGTAAGGGTGCGAAAGGGATATTTACAGTGACGAAACGGCTAAAACTCGGCGGTTATGTCCAACTAATAGAAGCAAACGCAAACTGTACAAAACACACGCGGACATAGGCGAATTTTATTTAATTCGAGCTAACCTTGAAATTCTAACCTTCAAGCCCTGAAAACTGCTCAAACATTGCTAATTCACCCTATTTTAGGGTATATTATTTTTCTGGATTTTTCTGATTGTTTTTTTCTTTTCTTTTTCTTTTTTTTTTTTCTTCTTTTTTTTCTTTTTTTTTCTTTTTAATAACAAGCTTACAATACTGAATATAACTGAAAATTATAACGCGAATATACACAAAACACGGGATCTAAAAGCCCGAACATGAACTATAACACAAAACGAGTCAAACAATAACCTAAACCGAGTTCCAACACTAAAGGTTTAAAAGAAAAAGGCTAAATTTGGTTTAGTGGTGAAATGGTGGGTTAAATAAGAAAAAAAACACGGATATAGGCTCAACATGGTTAACTAGTGGATAACATTTGGGTGGGGGAAACAGATAAAACGAAAAGAAAAGGCTAAAACAAAAGGGTATCCTAAATGCCTCAATCATATTCATACAGTCTCACACGTTTCTGATCTAAACAAGTATGCTAATGACAAGTTCTAAATTACACAAATCATCCGGCTCACTCGAAAGCATGTCAAAGAAATGAAAATCTATTCTAAGGCTCAAATGCTCACGTAACCGGAAGGAAATGAGTGCAAGTGTACGAATCTAACATGCTCGTATCTCATCTGTTTGTCGCGCCTCAAGTTATCTTTATCAAAAATTAGTTGGGGTTGATGTTTATATCAATATATATACATTTATGTACTTTAAAAGGTTTTTTTTGATATATTTATATATATACATGACGACAAACAAGATATAATCCCTCCCCACACTTGAAACTCACATTGTCCCCAATGTGACAATAGAAAGCGTTTATGAATTAGCTATCTATAATGTGAAAAAGGAGAATAATACTCCCCTCGTGTCGAAGAAATGGTCGAGTAAATGAACGGCAAGAGCATCGACAACGGTGCTCGCCAGTTACCTGCAAAGTCAGCATTCTTGACACAGCAAACACATCAAACCCAGTCATCATCATCACAAACATAAACAAACTAAATTAAAAATTTAAATACTGAAATCAAATTACAATACAAACCGAAATGTTCAAAATAAAAGTACTGAAAGCAGATAAAAATAAAATACTAACAACCGCTGGAAATGCAGTGGAATCGGCTACTAGTAGCCGTACTGAAAGCAGATAAAAATAAAAGTTCCAGCTGTTAGTATTATCAAAAATGAGGTCCTGGTTGCGCAAAACGGACCTGCGTATGTTCTGACCTGATTCTGGTTAACTTGCACGGCCGTGCACCTGAGGTGCACGGTTGTGCGGTCTGTTTGGTTAGCAGGCCAGAGGCTGCACTGCCTTGTGCACTGGCAGTGCAGCCTAATCCAGTGCACCTCACCCTGCACGACCGTGCAGGTCAGTTCAGCTCGGTGATTCCAAGCTATACTGCCAGTGCCTGAGCCAGTGCACCTCACCTGCACGGTCGTGCGGGTTAGGTACACGGCTGTGCACTCCTTGCAGATTTTCAAAAATTTTCAACAAAAATCACCCAAATCATCTACATTTGTCATTAAAACTCATAAAACAACAGATTTAGGTGGGGAAGTGCACGGTTTCAATAAGATTAACAAAATATCTATCATACTTTAAGCAAAAACTAACAAGATTCGTGGGTTTATTTTAGGTTTATGAAGAAACCCCGAAATCTTTAACCTAGAAAACACAAAACACACGGATCTAAATATATATATATATATATATATATATATATAAAAGATGTGCAATATTATGAAGGGGATCATACCTTGAAGGATTAGCAAGTGAGGAGTGAAGAATCTATACCAAAAGATGATGTTATCGGCCAAAAAGAGGTGCAATGAGGGTGCAGCGGGTGTGCAAGGGTTAGGGTTATGTTTTAGAAGTTAAAGATGCTTATATAGGCCCAATTCTGGGCTGGGCATTTTGACCCGCATGGCCGTGCACAAAGGTCGCACGGCCGTGCATAAGCTCTGCACTACCCCTTGCACCCCAGTGCTGATCAGGCATCCTGATCAGCTCGGCCCGCACGGCCGTGCACAAAGGTCGCATGGCCGTGCATAAGCTCTGCACTACCCCTTGCACCCCAGTGCTGATCAGGAATCCTAATCAGCTCGGCCGCACGGCCGTGCACAACCTGCAGACTTGCAGAAATGCAGCCTGTAGCTGCATTTTCCGCGCAGCGGCCCTGTTTTGTCCGAAAACATCATTTTAAGTACATATAACCTGTTTGTAGACTCTTTTCGCTCCATTGCTTATTCCCGCTCCGCTCAAAACCGGTACGAACCTACACATTACTCGACAAAGACATTAAACTAAGAAATTCAAATAAACAAAAAAAAATTACACTATTTACATATTTACCCTTGTGGCGCGCCTAAACACGCCGTGCTAATTTTATTAACGAGTCGCTAGCTAGACTCACCTCCCCACGCTTGTTTTAGGCGCGAGGAGCGTGGAGTTCAATTACCTCCACAGTCGGGTCAATCGGTTCATCAATGTAAGCTTTTAAGCGATGACCGTTGACTTTCAAACTTAGTCCATTTTGATTTATGGACTCGTCCATATGGACTATAAACTTCTTGGAATAGCCGTTTTCATAAAAGATTTTATTTTAGATCGCTTTCGCCCGAATGGAGATTGAGTACGGGCGAGAAGATCGATCGAGCAATAACAGACATCGGCCATCCCCACACTTAAACTGACGCAATGTACGAAATAATTACGGAAGAAATAATTACAGACTCGATTTAAGAAAAAAGGAAGAGATATACATGAATCAATATGCCAAAAACTATACACTAAACTTAAATTATGATAATATATAAAATATGAAAATATACAATATTTTCAGCGAAATCTGAGTCGCTCGCGCATCGCGAAAAAGTATAGACCGCTTCTCGCGTGGCGCAGGTGACTACAATGACTCAAGGCGCTCGCGCGTTGCAACAAGATAAAGACCGTCTTTTTGCTTGCGCCAAAACAACCCTTTTTCACCGAAAAATAATATAACGGAAGTTGATGGATAGAAACAATGATGGATGCCAATGAAATGAGTTAGAAACGGAAGATAGCGGCTATTCACGTTACGCGAAGGACTCTGGTGATCCTGTTCGCGTATCGCGAACAATAAAAGATAAAACCCGGGGTAATTAGGAACTCGCTTAAGGCGGAACCATAAGCCCAGCTTCTTTGCGAATCGCAAGGAAGCATTTTTCACAGAAAATTATTTTTATTAAAGCCACTTCTATATTAAATAAATTTCCCATTTTTTTTAACCCAAACCTTCTTTTAAAAGCATCCGAATCAACAAATTTAAACGAAACTTACCCAGACTTCCATTGTATATTTAAGTAAAATAAAAACTATATATACATAAAAATTAAATAAAAACCAATAGAATCAATAAAATGAACATAAACAAACAGACAAAGCATAAAACTATCCAAAGCATGAAATTAATAATTAGTTCAAATACGAACAAATAAATCTAATCAATCAACTAACGAACAAAACAAATTCATAGACAAACCAACAAATCCAATAATCAATCAATTAAATCTATCAACATCCTAATGAACGAATAATGAAATCAAGCAATCCTAATAGCAGATAAATGAACAAATCTATATGCAAACCTATAAACCAATCTAAAATCAATCCAAAATATAAACAGACAGATAAATCAAATAAACAATCAACGAATCATATATGCAAATAAATGAATGAAATAACGAATCAAAGAAGTATAAACAAGTATTCACAAGCATATACACTGGTAAAAAGTTGACTCGGTTCGTTCCTAAAGCTCGTCGCATCCCCGGCAACGGCGCCAAAAACTTGACGTGTGCGCTAGTACGCATATTTTTCAATGGATTTTAACACACGTTTCTGCTTTAATATTTATAAAAATAGTTTAGACCTTAACATTTAAAACACACACAAAAAGGCAAGTGTACCCTGTCATATATGTAGTAAGCTGAGATAAGAACCAAGTATCGATCCATGGTTGCGCGCGGAGCAATAGTACTAAAACTCTATCCTCGATTTACCAGTAGAAAAAGGTAGTGGAAGTTTTGTTTAAACTAAATTAATTCTAAAACATATAGTTAACATATGTAAGACTCCAAATACAAAATATAACTATAAAGATAATATAATACCAATCCTAGCATGTCATCTACATATCATATCATATAAAGGCGTGTGATCAACATTCCCATTTTCAGACAATTAGTATCCCTTTCGGGAATCCTAACATGACAACTATACGGAAAGTTAACACGATAGACACACGTTAACCACCTCAAGTTATTTATTAGCGAGCAGCTGATATGATCTCATGAGAATCTTCTAAAGATAAGTTAGTCATCCGTTAAGAGTTTTCTAACCTCACTAATCAAGGAAAGCAATACCGAATACACAATACAACCACCGAGACTAGCATAAAGTAGAGCATTTCACAACCTATTCCATTTTACCAACTTTGAACACAAATCTACCAAGATCGCCATTTTCACCAAAATAACTAACAAAGATAATTAACCGTGTCAAAGATTGGTAACAACACCATTAAGCTTTTAAAACTCTTTTACGTGCCGGTAAACATTCATAATCGTTATTTAAGCGGCTTTAACCAAACCAATACCCGGTTACAGTTTCATGGTGTAAACTTTATTAACAAGTTAACTAGTCTACTGTCGGACGATTAAACGGACGGTTTCTTCAACAAGTAATCCGCCATAACACATCCGACAATCATCAAAGTCACTTAAACATAATCACAAATCTAACAACAATGAAACAAGGTTGCAATATGATCATCAAGATCCAAACATGAAAAACACCAAATTCATACAAAACATGATTAACATATGAATGATTGTTTTTACTACTAATGATTACTAAATATTATCCGTAGACATACATAAACTAAGATAGATCATCACAGATTACAACAAAATCAGATTTGAACAAGTTATAAGCTTAAAGATCAAACCATAAAGATGCAAGTGTGATGGATTGGATGATGATAGATGAATCGGATAGCTTCCCGAGCTTGTTCGTAGCCTTTACAGCAGTACTTCACCCCTGGAAATCGCCCCAGATCGTCTCCAAAACACCCAATACCACCCAATATCTGATCAGTAAGTTTTGCTCTGTTTTTATACAAGTTTTGATTTTGTGCACGACCGTGCACATAAAGTGCACGGCCGTGCACTTTAACTTTTGATGTGACAGGCAAGTGGGCAATTGGTTTCTGAAAATATCTTGGGTTGCGCACGGCCGTGCACCTGGGGTGCACGGTCGTGCGGGTCTGGTGGTGTCCGGGTACAAGGGGTGCACTGCCTGGTGCACTGGCAGTGCAGCCGAGAAGTCTGAGTCGCACGGGCTGGTGCACGGGAGTGCTGATCTGTGTGTCCGGGAACCTGGTGTGCACAAGCAGCTGCACTGCCGTGCAACATGAGCCCGCACGGTCGTGCGCCTGGGGGCGCACGGCCGTGCACATCTTCCATATTTGCCTGATTGTGCAGCAACTGTCCGTTCAGTCCAGATTTTGTCCGGTTTCTTCGACTTTGTCTTTGGGGCGTCGTTTAAGACCTGCAATAAACATATGAAGCGGTTAAGTACCGAATTCGTGCAATTATGGTCGAAAACGCGTAATTTGGGAGTTTAATCGGGGGTTTATATATGTATATTTTAACGTATATCAAACCTCCCCACACTTGAACTTTGCTTGTCCTCAAGCAAACACTAAACAGAAATAAACGAAAAACTCGCCAAGTAGCAACAAAGAAAAAATATAACTGTACAGAAGATAATAGACAAGCCAACAAAGATATAAAAACAGGCGACAAAACAACTAAAAAGCAACGACTCACTTCCGATCCACAAAGCATGCTAGCCCGTACACGACTCACAATGTTCACACACACTCGGTTTTATTTTTGAAACACACGTGTAATGTGTATGTGTAAATCGCTCCATTGCTAAGACAATGAATCGTGCAATATCATAAGCTTGTCAAAAGATCTAATCTTCACCAACTAAGGTGTGAAAAAGCACAAATCAAGAGGTCTTATAAGGGTTGTAATGTTAGGCAAAGGTAAGGGTGCGAAAGGGATATTTACAGTGACGAAACGGCTAAAACTCGGCGGTTATGTCCCAACTAATAGAAGCAAACGCAAACTGTACAAAACACACGCGGACATAGGCGAATTTTATTTAATTCGAGCTAACTTGAAATTCTAACCTTCAAGCCCTGAAAACTGCTCAAACATTGCTAATTCACCCTATTTTAGGGTATATTATTTTTCTGGATTTTTCTGATTGTTTTTTTCTTTTCTTTTTCTTTTTTTTTTTTCTTTTTTTTTTTTCTTTTTTTTTCTTTTTTTTTTCTTTTTAATAACAAGCTTACAATACTGAATATAACTGAAAATTATAACGCGAATATACACAAAACACGGGATCTAAAAGCCTGAACATGAACTATAACACAAAACGAGTCAAACAATAACCTAAACCGAGTTCCAACACAAAAGGTTTAAAAGAAAAAGGCTAAATTTGGTTTAGTGGTGAAATGGTGGGTTAAGTAAGAAAAAAAAAACACGGATATAGGCTCAACATGGTTAACTAGTGGATAACATTTGGGTGGGGGAAACAGATAAACGAAAAGAAAAGGCTAAAACAAAAGGGTATCCTAAATGCCTCAATCATATTCATACAGTCTCACACGTTTCTGATCTAAACAAGTATGCTAACGACAAGTTCTAAATTACACAAATCATCCGGCTCACTCGAAAGCATGTCAAAGAAATGAAAATCTATTCTAAGGCTCAAATGCTCACGTAACCGGAAGGAAATGGGTGCAAGTGTACGAATCTAACATGCTCGTATCTCATCTGTTTGTCGCGCCTCAAGTTATCTTTATCAAAAATTAGTTGGGGTTGATGTTTATATCAATATATATACATATATGTACTTTAATAGGTTTTTTTTGATATATTTATATATATACAAGAGGACAAACAAGATATAATCCCTCCCCACACTTAAAACTCACATTTTCCCCAATGTGACAATAGAAAGCGTTTATGAATTAGCTATCTATAATGTGAAAAAGGAGAATAATACTCCCCTCGTGTCGAAGAAATGGTTGAGTAAATGAACGGCAAGAGCATCGACAACGGTGCTCGCCAGTTACCTGCAAAGTCAGCATTCTTGACACAGCAAACACATCAAACCCAGTCATCATCATCACAAACATAAACAAACTAAATTAAAAATTTTAATACTGAAATCAAATTACAATACAAACCGAAATGTTCAAAATAAAAGTACTGAAAGCAGATAAAAATAAAATACTAACAACCGCTGGAAATGCAGTGGAATCGGCTACTGGTAGCCGTACTGAAAGCAGATAAAAATAAAAGTTCCAGCTGTTAGTATTATCAAAAATGAGGTCCTGGTTGCGCCAAAACGGACCTGCGTATGTTCTGACCTGATTCTGGTTAACTTGCACGGCCGTGCACCTGAGGTGCACGGTTGTGCGAGTCTGTTTGGTTAGCAGGCCAGAGGCTGCACTGCCTTGTGCACTGGCAGTGCAGCCTAAGCCAGTGCACCTCACCCTGCACGACCGTGCAAGTCAGTTCAGCTCGGTGATTCCGAGCTATACTCACCTTACATACCGTCATATTTCCCTACATGGCCGGGAGGATACCCATGGCAGTATCCACCACCTTTAAACCAAGTACCAGTAACACCTCTTTCGGGAGGTCAGGGTCCGGGAGCCTCCCAACCCATGGTTCAAATTTCTACAGTTGAGGTTAGAGTCGAGGCTACACCCTCGGAGCCGTACCGTCCCAAGTCGTTAGAATGCTTCGCCGAACACATAGCCCATTTTGATTTTCCCAATAAAATCAAAATGCCGGCCAACGTGAAAACATACGACGGTACGGAGGATCCTAACGACCACTTGAACGACTTCTCCGGAGCAGCTACTGTGGAGAAATGGAATAACGCTGAATGCTGCCACATGTTCATGCAAACATTGGTGGGGCCAGCCCGTCTGTTGTTCTGTGGTCTCCCAGCCGGAGTATTTCCTCGTTCGATGATCTAAGGAGAAGCTTCACCTCGAATTTCAACCCCTTAAGAAAGTGCACTAAAGATGCTGCCATACTGCACCAAATCCAACAAGGGGAACATGAAGACCTCCGCAGTTTCATCAAAAGATACAAGAGGGAAGGCCTGCAGTACAGTGGTGCCACAGAAAAGATCCGAGTGTCAGGATTCATGGGGGCTATTCGCCCCAAAAAGTTACTGAGAAGATTCCATGAAGATGTTCCCCAAACCATGGAGGAGGCATTTGAGAGAGCAGAAGCCTTCCTTCGGGGAGAAGAAGCTTTGACTCGGCAGGATACCAGGAAGCGAGATCGAGGGAGCTGGAGAGACAGCTCATCAAGCTCCCGAAGACCTCTCTTCCAACCTTACAATGAGAAACGATCGGGCAGACCCTTCGACACTCGAAGGAATGAAGAGAGGAGGCGATCTCCCAGATCCGGGAGGTACCATGAAAGAGAGAAGCATGTTTTCACTGTCCTCACCAAGACCCCTCAGGAGATACTCTCCACGGAGGAAGTCAAGTACACCTTTCGACCTCCCAGACCCCTGTCCAAGCCAGCTAACAAGAGAGATGCCAGCAAGCATTGTGCCTTCCACAACGATACCGGACACCACACAAACGATTGCTACCAACTGAAAAAGAGAATAGAATAGGCTGTTAAGTCCGGAGAACTGGCTCACCTGATCAAAGATATCAAAGGAAGAAAGGATGAAGGGAAGAGAGACAAGGAGGTCAACATGGTCAGGCAGGATGGGACCCAGCAGGCCAAGAAAGCTAGTACAGAGCCCTGGAATAAACAGTACATCAGTCTTCCCCCTGCTCCCGACGAACTGATCATCACACCGGTGATAGTGGAAGCTGAACTAGATGGCTTCCCTATAGATAGGGTGTACATGGACTGTGGGGCCTCGTCGGAGGTAATGTATGAACGATGCTTCGAATCCCTGAGCCTAGAAATCAAGTCCAAGCTCAAACCATCAGACGCATCCCTTGTGGGTTTCTCAGGGGAACGCGTACATCCCCTAGGGAAGCTCACACTGAGCGTCTGCTTCAGGGACGGAGACCTATCAAGGACAGAAGAGTTGACTTTCTCCGTTATCAGGTACCCTTCAAGTTACAACGTCCTCATCGGAAGAATGGGCATTGTCACGTTTGGCGTTGTAGTATCAACAACACATGGTCTAATGAAGCTCCCCACACCTAATGGAATTGCAACCCTGAAGCCGTCGGCTGAAGCCCTTCCGATAGCGTCTGTAGAAGAGACCAAAGACCCCAGGGGACCAGAGACGTCAGGAAATAACCCCATTCGGGAAGTCAGTATAAATCCTGCCTATCAGGAGTAGACCGTCAAAGTAAACAACCTGCTCCCTAATAAGATTATATGTGAACTAATCAACCTTTTGCAGGATAACCGAGATGTATTTGCCTGGTGTCCCGGGGACATGACTGGGGTCCTTAGAGACATGGCCGAGCACTCTCTCAACATAGCCCCCTCATACAAGCCGGTTGTCCAAAAGAAAAGAAGTCTGGCCCCGGCCAGGAGCCAGGCTGCTTGGCAAGAAGTGCAAAAACTAGTTGAGGCAGGCATCCTGAGGGAGGTGCAGTACCACTCTTGGGTTTCAAATCCGGTCATGGTAGCCAAACAAGACGAATCTTGGAGAATGTGTGTCGATTTCAAGGATCTCAATAAAGCCTGCCCTAAAGATTGCTACCCCTGCCATAGATCGATTGGAAGGTAGACTCCCTCACCGGCTTTCAATACAAATGCTTCCTACATGCCTACAAGGGGTATCATCAAATTCAAATGAAGCGAGAAGATGAAGAGAAGACGGCCTTCCACACCGATAGGGGAATCTTTTGTTATAAAAAGATGCTCTTTGGCTTGAAGAATGCGGGGGCAACCTACCAACGGTTAGTGGATCAAGCTTTCTCAAAGAAAATTGGGAAGAATATGGAAGCCTATGTAGACGACCTGGTCATTAAAAGCAAGTCTGGGGAGGCGATGATCCAAGATATCCGAGAAACTTTCGATAACCTTCGAAGAATAAACATGAAGCTTAATCCAGTCAAGTGCTCCTTTGGGTTCGAGGAGTTCCTTGGCCATATTGTCGGAAAACAAAGTATCAAGGCAAATCCAAGCAAGGTCCAAGCCGTCCTTGACATGAAGTCACCTACCACAAAAAAGGAAGTGCAAAGCCTCAACGGTAAAATCGCTGCCCTAAAACGTTTTTTTACCTAAGTCCGCGGAAAAATCCTTACCTTTCTTCAAAACGCTCAAAAATTGTGTTGACAAGAGGGATTTCCGTTGGAGAACTGAGGCAGAAGCTGCCTTCCTTGAGCTCAAGAAACACATAGCTTCCCTGCCAGAAATGGCAGCCCCTGAAGAAGGGGAAGTAATAACAGTTTATTTGTCCGCAGGAATGGAAGCGGTCAGCTCAGTCCTCTTGGTTGACCGAGGAAAAGAGCAAGTACCCGTCTACTTTGTCAGCAGGGCTCTCAAAGACGCCGAAGTTAACTACACCCCCATAGAGAAATTCGTTGTTAGCACTTGTGCACACTGCCAAGAGGCTAAGGCGGTACTTCCAAGCTCACCCGGTAAAGGTAATCATAGACCAACCCATACGATCCGTCTTAGAAAGACCAGAAGATTCGGGAAGGTTGGCAAAATGGGCCATTGGCCTAGGGGAGCAAAAGATAGAGTACATGCCCAGAAGAGCCTACAAAGGGCAGGTGTTTGCTGATTTTCTTGCTGAGTTACCCATTCTGCAGACAGAGGAGGAGATGAATGAGGTCGAAGAACAACCTGACCTCAAGGGGAAATGGTGTCTTTTCACTGATGGAGCCTCAAGTGTAGAAGGTTCCGGGGTTGGTCTCGCCATCAAGGACCCCCACGGAACTGAGTACACTTATGCCCTCTGTCTAGACTTCCCCTGCACCAACAACGTTGCCGAATATGAGGCCCTCCTGGCCGGATTGAGATTGGCAAAAAAGTATGAATGTACAAGAGCTAAAAGTCTTCGTTGATTCAAACCTGGTGGTCAACAAGTAAATGGAGGGTACACAGCCAAAGAGCCCTCTATGATTAGGTACAAAGCTAAGGTTAAAGAGTTCATCAAAGAATTCAAAGTCTTCACACTAGAGCAGGTGTCAAGGACCAAAAACAAGCAGGCGGATGCTTTGAGCAAGCTAGCTTCCTTGACATTTGCCCACCTAACCAAAAAGGTCCTAGTCGAGGTGCTTAGAGATTCGTCCATTAATGACAAGGAAGTGCAAGACGTTGTCACCGAAACAGAATCCACATGGATGACGCCCATTGTGTCCTACCTAAAGGAAGGGAAGCTGCCAGAAAACGAACAAGAAGCTAAGCGGTTGGTCATCAAGGCAAGACAATATGTGGTCGAGGACGACAAGCTCTACAAGAAGGGATACTTGGCACCCCTACTCAGGTGTGTGGGACCCAATCAGAGCAACTATCTTATCAGGGAGGTACACGAAGGTATATGTGGCATGCATGCTGGACCTCGTTCCGTGGTGTCAAAGCTTATGAACTTGGGCTATTATTGGCCAACCATGCACAAGGATGCCTTCGAGATGATCCGAAGTGTGAAGCTTGTCAGCTGCAAACACCAGTGAAGACCAACCCCAAACATGACCTTGTCCCCATCATCTCGGCATGGCCTTTCTACAAGTGGGGCATGGACATAGTGGGTCCCTTCTCACAGGCCCCGGGAAAGTTAAAATTCCTTCTTGTGGCTGTTGATTATTTCACCAAGTGGCCAGAAGTCAGGCCATTAGCTACCGTATCTGGGAAGCATGTGATAAGTTTCGTGTGGGAACAGATAACTTGTAGATATGGGCTGCCAGGGGAGATGGTGACAGACAACGAGAAGCAGTTTGCCAACAAACCTTTCAGCAGCTGGTGCTCCGAACTAGGAATCAAACAAATATTCAGCTCAGTAGCTTATCCCCAGTCCAATGGACAAGTCGATCTATGAACAGAAGCATCGTTGAAGGTATTAAAGCAAGGCTAGGAAGATGTGGCAAGAAGTGGGTCGACGAGCTCCCAAGCGTCCTTTGGGCTATCAGGACCATGGAAAAGACAAGCCACCAAAGGACACCCTACAGCCTCGTCTTCGGAAGCGAAGCTGTCATACCAGCTGAAATAGGGGTAAGCTCAGGAAGAAGTGCTCGTCAAGACACTCGACACAACCAGAAGGAGGTACTACTCAACCTAGACCTCCTTGAAGAGTCAAGGGAACAAGCCTCCATCAGGGAGGCCAGGTACAAAAAGAAGCTTGAAGCCTACTACAACACAAGGGTGCGAAAAGAGGCCTTCAGGCCAGGAGACCTCGTGTTAAGATGTAATGAAGCCAGCAGGCAGCAGGACGTAGGAAAGCTAGGTCCCCGATGGGAGGGTCCTTATGTCATCAAGGAAGCCCACAAAGGAGGCTCCTACAAGCTAGCTGACCCTAATGGCAAAATGATCCCAAGGCATTAGAGTGACAAACACTTGAAACGTTTCTATGTTTAATGGTTGTAATGCTTCTTTGTATTTCCAAAATCATGGTTAATGAATGAACTATGTGTTTCAAAGATTCACTTGTCACTTATCTTATCAAAGGGTGAGACCCTCCTAACAAGGCTCCATGGGATCCGGCGCTATACCTACCCATGAAACGGGGATGAGCTCCCAGGCCACAACTGCTCAACAGGTAACAAGGCTAAGTAACCTTCCTGTATACAGGGTGAGTCCCTAATACAATCCACGACTCCATGGGACAAGACCTTTGAAGGAATACCTAAAACCCATGAAAGAGGGTGAGCTCCTCACACCAAGACAGCTCCCACATGTTCAAGATACACGAAAACGAACATATTACTGAAAAACCACTTAAGTAGGTTCCAACATAAACAAACAAGCTGATAGGGTAAGTATTGCATCGGCTCCTTAGCTAAGTATCCTGAGTTGGATGACTGCAGCATCCACCTTAAGGTGAAAGGTTAAAGACATTGCAAACAAGAAAAACGATAAGTAAAGTATTCGAGACAACCAAACATTAAACATACATAAAGCATCACCCCTAGAGGGGGAGCATTCCCATTGAAAACCATCATAAAAGCCCCTAGGGATAAATACAAGAGAGTTTCACTACAAAAGACAACTTAAAAACAAACAAAGTTTAAAACACGGCTGGATCATGGAGTGGAAGAATCTTCGGCTTCATTGGTGGTATCGCCCTCACCGGTGGAAGCCAGGGTTTGGTTGCCAACATCTTCATAGAGGCCATCGGTGTCGAGGCCCGCGAATGGATCATCTTCGCCAGAGGGAGGGGTAGAATCAACCTCTAGAGCTTGAAGGGGGGGGAAGGACTCTCGAATACCTGCTCCAAACCAGGAACTCTTGATGAATCAGCAGGCTTAGCACGTTTAGAACTACCTTCCCCACCATCAGCTCCCTCCAACATGATCTTAAGGGGCCTCTTCAACACATAGGAATTAAAAACCTCATTGGCCACCTCCTTTTTCAAACCTTCTGGCTCCAAGTCTTGCAGGAAGGAGAGAGGCTGCTGGGAAGCCTTGGCAATGGCAGCAATATAAGGGTAAGTGGAAAGTTCCATCGCCTTCACAGCATTCACAAACTCTTCCCCAGAAGAAGGCTTAAAGGATGGCAGCTCCTCGAGTTCCTGACCCTCCTGGGCCGCTTTGAAACCAGCCTGAATTCCTCCATGACGGCCAAAAGATATTGCCTTTGCGTAGATATCCGCCGGAGGAGCATTGAACTCCTGAGAATGCAGAAGGTTGGTAACAAAACGGGCTACACCCTTGGAGATTAGCCACTCTCTTTCCTTAGTTAAACGGTCCGCCTGGACCCGGAGCTCCATTCCCACCTTCTCTACTGCAGCCTGCTCCTGTTTAACTGCCTCCCTAGCCTGAGCCAAACCTTCCCTTTCCTCGAAAACCCTAGCCTTTTCATCATTCAAACCTTGAACATCTTATCAAATTTCT
Organism: Ambrosia x helenae; assembly: GCA_030844895.1. NCBI lineage: Eukaryota > Viridiplantae > Streptophyta > Magnoliopsida > Asterales > Asteraceae > Ambrosia > Ambrosia x helenae. The sequence continues at coordinate 20,486 of JAUTDX010005193.1, read as the reverse complement.
CTTTCTCCAAACCGAGTTGGGTCCTAGACACAGCCAACTCATGAACCAAGTCCTTCTCCCGGGCAACATACCTTGCCAACTCCTCTTTCACCTTCACCAGCTCAGCCTTATGCTCCTCATAAACACCCTCCACTTGCTCTCTTCACAGCAACAGTTCTCCCCATCTTGCCATACCGTCAGGGAACAAAGACAAGAATTGCCCAAAGTGATAGTACATCTTCTTCATCACGTCTGTGTCCATCCATTCCTTATGGAGCTCCCTTTCGGCATCAGGGATACAATGGTCAATCAGATCACGACAAACAGAAGCCTTCTTCAGAACATCATTAGTCTTGACATAACAGTTCGGTACAAACACTCCTTCACAATGCTGCTTCTGGACAGAAGCATCAACACTAGCATCAACAGCAGCCTTAGAACTCTCACCACCCTCAGCTTGCAACAATTTCTGACTAACACCCTTGAGCACAACATCCTTCGGTTTCTTGAACACAACATCATCTTTCTGGGGAGAGGACAATGTAAGCTTGCCTTTCCCTGAACCGGGAGCATACCCCAAGGCAGAAGCTATAAAAGAAGAATCCTCATCTTCATCTTCAAGGACCAGGGGAACAGCGGAGGAGCTCCCATGACCGGAGGAAGCAGTCTGAAGTCGCTTGCTGGAGCGACGAACAGTAACAGACTTCTTCCCCGAAGGTTCCACAACAGTCAGAAGTGACGTGACTATGCTTGTATACTCCCCTGAAAACGAACATGCTCAGTCTTCACCACCACATTCTTCCCCTCGGCTGAAGTTCGAACCTTGAACTTCACATCAGCAATATCATCCAGGGCCAAAAAATCTAGAGTGCTCATTTCTGCAAATGGAAAGACAGTTAGATAAAACAACGAGTGAAAATAATAATAAAAAGGGTAAGGAAAGGGAGCCATGAAGACACATACCCTCCCCACCATGATAGATCACTGGGTCGGTCTCAGGATCGTCCCAGTTAACACTCAAGCCCACAATCACCAGAAAAATCCTCAGGGAAGGTGCGGAGACGAGTGGGAAAAGCACGAAGCTTCTCCAACAATCCCTGGTCAAGAGTATCAGGGTCGGGTTCCTTGTCATTCAGAGGAGCATCCAAAGACCTCCGAGGAGCCTTAAAGGGTAGGAAATCAGAGTTTACAAAGAAGAACTTGTCTTTCCAGGTAGAAACAAGCCCAATGACGCTGGAAATTAGGGCTGGTTCACACTGAGTCTTCTCAATAGTGAACCAATTGCCATTCTTAGCCAATCTGAAAAACCGTCGGTACATAGCCAAAGAGGGCTCATAACCAAGGCAATGACACACTATTTCAAAGTGTAAGATCCTAGCAACGCCGGAAGGACACAGTTGATCAAGAGAAAGTTGGTGGTACTCTAAGACATTCAGGAAAAACCTAGAAAAGGGATACCTAAGGTTACCCAGATCAAACTGACGTGTGTAAACGGCCAGTTTACCAGGAGGGACGGTAGTCACAGGGGTTTTCCCCTTCGGAACGGAGGGCTCAAACGACAAAGGAATGCCGATCTCGGTACAAAACCGTTCAACATCGGACTTGGACAAACAAGTAAATTTAGAAGCAAGATCACTTTTAGACATAATGAAAAATAAATATGAGAAAGAAGGAGGTTGCTTACCGGGATTTATAAAGGAAAAAGAAGGGTGCGCCGACTAAGAAGGAATCGTGGGAGAGAGAGAGAGCGGTTTGCCAAATTGGGAATGAAATGAAAAATCAAGGGGGGTTATCCCCTTTATACAAAATTTAAAATTTGAAATTAATGGCATTAAACGATTACCAAGGAGAACCGTCGCTCAACTGGCCTATAGGATGATATCAGCCTAGGCGCTTGTCAAATCAACAGTCATCCGTGGCAGCTGATGGGACAGAAGTATACTCCCAAGGAAACAATGATGGCTGCTGATATTATTTAAAAATAGGGTCATGATGACAAACGAAAGGCCAAAAACTCACGCGAAATTCAGTGAAGGGTTGGATATGGGACCAACGCTCCCATAAGGGAGCTCGGGGTCTAACAAACTACCCCGTACCAACCTAAGTCTGAATAGCGTTGACACCGAGGAAGAAGATAATTTACAAGTCACAAGCACTTCTAACTTCTTTACAAATGCTTATGACTGGGGGGCTGATGACGTGGGTCCTAAAACGACAACGTTTAAACCCCTCGTCAAAAAATTAAGCAAAGTAAGCTGATTAAGAGGTCGCCTGACTTAGTGGAGCTGATATAAGGCAGCTCGCCTGCCATGCGGAAGCCATAGAGCAGAAAGCAAACAGTTAAAAACATTGGAAATGTAAAAAGGGTATTTTAGCTTATTACTATGGCAGGGGACAAAACATCACACAGCTCCAAGCCCTGCCTAGGAAATAGTAAAAGCTGAAAACATCCCAAATGGGCAAAGTCTCACTGCAGGGAACTAAAAGAGGGTCAAACATAGCCAGGTATAGTAAGGAAGCTACCCTGAGGGAGCTCCTGGGCAGAATTCCACTGCCTATATAAGGAGACCCTTGGGTTGTCATCCCACACACAGTTTTCACTTCTTCTCTCTACTCTTATACTCTCTACTTCATTATTTCCCAACTCCAAAAGAATACATACTTATTCTCACGCCGGGGTCCAAACGCAGGAGGCCCCATCCTGCGTTAAGGCTAACGGTGTCTGCTACCTTATGCAGGTCCTTCCAGGAGCTCGAAGATCCCCTAAAACTTAAAACTAAACCTAAACTTAAAACCTGAATCTCAACCTAACACACCTCTAACTTATAATCCTAAGCATCTCCTAACCTAATCCCGGTCATTTTCCTTGTTGTAGCAACACATTCAAAACAGATTCAAACAATTGATTGCAAATCAACAACCAAAACAATTTTTTTTAAAGCAAAACATATTATCGAGCAACTAGTAGGCACACATATAAGCAAAACAAACAACCGAATACCAACAACTTTTGGAAGCAAAACAAACCCACTCAAGATTAAACCAACACTTAAGGAAAAAAAAAAATTTTCAAAATAGATTCAAACAACCGATTACAAAGCAGCTTCGAAAGCCAATTTTTTAAAGCAAAACCGGCAAGCACACATATAGACAAAACAAACAAGTGACAAACATCAATTCAATGTGATTAGAAACAACCTTTAATAAATATGTAAAAGAATCCAACATCATCAAACAGTAAACACCCAAAAAAACGTTTAAAAACGAAAACATAACAAACCTTGTCGGGATTTAGGGCGGCGCGAGGGCGAGAGAGATGCAACAGGGAAATGGGATTACAATTTTCGGTAAGGTGGTATGGCGGAGGTGTTGGAGCACCGACCGGTGTGTCTCTACCCAGGTATGCATGAGTGGTTTTGTGAAGTAGCAAATAAGAAAACCAAAAAGTGGTCCAGGTTTGTTTGAAATGGGAGGAGAAAAAGACACGTAACCCTAAAACTGAACACGTATACTCCACCGCTACTTCAGGTAGGTGACTCACCCATGGACAAATATAAAGGAAAAAAATTGAACCACAAAAACAGGACTATCCAGGCTCGAACCCAGGTAGGTTTTCTATAACACAAATGATATCACCATTACACCACCAATAGAAAATGTTAATTTTATTGAAACAGAACATATTTATCAGCATGTAAATTTAGGATATAATCAAAATCACCATTCAATTTGAGTTTGCATATTAATGTACTCCCTCCATCCCAATTTAAATGTCCTTATTTCCTTTTTTGTTTGTCCCAAATTAAATGTCCCTTTCCAAAAATGGAAATGTAATTTCCAGTTTTGCCCATAAAAGACAAAACACAATCACCACTTTTGAGGATATTATTGTTATTTTACCACATACAAACAAAAAAATTTTAAAATGTGTGTTTTTAAACATGGGACATTTAAATTGGGACGGAGGGAGTAGTATAATGTAAGCAAAATATATAACCTACGGGAAAAGATAACGTATAAAGCTTCTTAACGTAAGAAGCGATAAGAAGCATTCTGAGCCATTGGATTTAGGCGGTGGCAAGATGGTAATTAACAACCCTAATCATCTTCAGTTAAGCTAACCAGGGGTAAATTAGGGAAAACGTGTTTAAAATTTTGAAAGATCGTAACAACAGACATTCAAAACATTCGATTAAACGTACAATCAAACAAAAATTTTCAACGATTTAAGATGAGTTCAAATCGATTAAACGTTCAGAATCATTACAGAATCAAAAACATTCGATTGAATCAAATCAAAACGTAGTTACAGAAAAACAACAAAAACAGAGTATTACAAATCCATTGATAAAATCAGTAAAATCATATTCAAAAATCACAATCAACGCATGTAATATTCACATAAACTTACGATTTTAATAATATAACAATAATTAAAGAAAAAAATTGGATTTGAAAAAAGTCTCAGATGATGAACATCAGAGACTGACAAAACATGATATGTTTAAACGCACCTTGTATTTCTGTTAAATTATAGGGTGCGTTTAAAAAGTCACTGGTTAACAAAAAACAAACAAACAGACGCACCTTATTATGTTTAAACAGACGCACTCTTATAAATTCAGACGCACTTATTCTAATGTTTGGACGCACTTGTATGAAAAAAAGACAGTTTATATTGAACCTGGTGAAATTAAATTGGACGCACTCTATTAAATTGGTGAGATTTTTTAGTGCGTTTATAATTAAAACGATACCTGAAGTAGAGCAGTATATTAATATTATACTAACAAATTCTGTAGAAAACCCATATTTGTGTATGTATATATGCATCTTCACCGAAAGAACATGACTTTATTTGCAATTATGAGATTTTAATAAGAACATCACCTAATTCAATATTCCTCAAATTCAATTGAAAAACCATTATCCCTAACTGCAACCGTTTAGTCTTCTTAATAATATCACGACCATGACCCCACGCTTTGACTCCATGAATCATAGGTAGCATCACAAATTCAATTTTGACTTTTTGAAGGAGTTGATGGAGGAGACGGAAAAAGATGAAAGAGAAGAAGAGAAGCTAAAAAATTGGAGTAAGGACTGAATCCTAAACCTAATTGGGAGGAAGAAGATGAAAAAGAAGGGGTTCTAAGAAGAAGGAAGGGAGGACCTTATGAATTTGATACCTTTGAGAGAGAGAGAGAGACATGAATTGATGCAAAAACATAGAGGGCAAATGACAAAGATATGATTGAATGTATCTGGTGAAATTAAACTGGACGCACTCTATTAAATTGGTGAGATTTGTGAGTGCGTTTATAATTAAATTGGTTGATAAAGGTGCGTTTAAACAAACAAAGACCATTTAAAACAAACGCACATTCAATCTAGTTTCCATACTTTTAGACGCACTCTATTAAGATCATCTTCCACCTCTCTTAACCCTAATGTTTACTTCCAGATAATAAAACCTGCAAAATTAATTCTGACAAAAAACACATCCACAGCTTGATTTTAAATAACAAACTCTCCAAACTTATAATCAACGATCTAAAACAATCAAAACCATATATTATTTCGATTAAAATCAAAAACAGTATTCAACATCTGCTTCGATAAAAACAGAACAATCTTGCAAATCGAAAATTAAAATTTGGTTTGATTGAATCCTCGTTTGATTAGATGTTCACGATCATGAATTGAATCTCATTAATTGAATTCGATCGTATTAATTGAAACGTTAATTAGAACGTGATTGAAGGAACGTATATAGACGAATTTACCCCTGTGATAAACCAGAATTAGGTTAATTAAACCTAACCAGAGTTGACAGGTGGCGTATTATGGTGGCTTCTTACGCTTCTTACGTTAAGAAACTTTATATCGTATACTTTCTCTATAACCTAACACCCTTATATTCAAATATATATTATCTTTATCATTATCCATGTTCCAAAATTTATACTAAAATTATTAATAACCATTTAAAGAAATAGTATATTATAAATATATTAATACCGGTGCTTATTAAACAGTACCTCCATTTATAAGGCATGGCCCACCTTCTTTACAAGCTTATTTATAAACAAAAATCGGATTAATAATCAAAGGATGTTGCAGATCAATTGGTGTGGGTGTTGTTAGTGTTTGTTTGAGACCGGGTTCGACTCAGGCTCGGTCCGTTTTTAGAGTTTGTTATTTTCTTTTTTTATTAGCCTTTCCACCTGTCCGGACACGTGGCGCTTTCTCATATTATGACCGATCATATATACACACACACACACTCCTTCTCTTTTCTCATATTATGACCGATCATATACACACACACACTCCATCTCCTTTCTCTCGGGGTCTCTGCTCCTACGGCCGCCACCCGCCGCCATACTACCACCGTTTACTTCGCCATTTTACCAGCGTTCATTGCTGTCTCAACAGTTAACGTCCTCCGTATACAGTGATTGGTACCGCCATTCGTTCCTTTACGTTCGTTTAGGTTAAATGCAACGGTCGTTCAAATGGTAGGTTTTATTATTATTATTATTATTATTATTATTATTATTATTATTATTATTATTATTATTATTATTTATCCGCACCGTATGTACTCATGGTTTTTGTTTGTTGGTTTGATGCCGGCAACGGTAGTGGCGGTGGTTTGGTACTTTTCTTACCGGCGGTTGGAGCGGTCGGACCGGCGGTGGTAGTTGGTCAATTAAACACCAACGGCCGCCGTCTGGTTCGACGGGCCTTTTGATGATTGATTGGGTGTGTTCAATATTGTTGGGTGTTGAGTACTGTGGTTCCTGCCGACTTGCATGTTGTGTTAGTGGTGGCTGTTACAGCGGCCGTATTCAACCGGCGGTGGTAGTGGGTCGGTTCACCGCCTACGGCCGCCATCCGGTTCCTGATTTATATTTTCGTTGTTTCGATTGTTTCTGTGTGTTGAGGACATTTTGTCTATTTTAAAGAGGTTATAATGCTCTGATTGCCGTTGATGTTGCTTCGTCGTGTATGATAATGTTGTTGGCTTCGTTTTCCTGCGTAATTACTGGGTGTGCAGCCATGGCGGACTTATCCTTATGAGATATTCCGTATCTTGGCGTGGCAACCATTGATCGGTGTTGGTATTGTATTATATTTATAATTATAATAAATACATTAATAAGCATGCTTATTGGACATTGAACGATTGTCGTTGCTCTTGCTTCGTCGTCTATGATAATGTTGTTGGCTGTGGTTTTCTGCGTGATTAGTAGGTGTGCAGCCATGGTGGACTTATCCTTATGAGATATTACGTATCTTGGCGGGGCAACCCATTGATCGGTAGCAGTTGAAGGTAATCTCTGGTTTAGATACTTCTGCTGATGTCGTTTGATTGATGTTATGTTTTATTAGATGGATAAACAAGCTACATTTAATGTAATTGGGCTGCAGCCATGGCGGACTTATCCTTATCAGATATGACGTGTCTTGGCGGGGCAACCCATAGGTTCGTATAGTATGCCCATGTTTACTCATTTCATTGGGTGTACATGTTTTGGGTCTATGACGAAATTCTTTAATGCATGTTGCTCTGATTGTCATTGCTCTTGCTTCGTCGTCTATGATAATGCATTTGCCTTCGGCTTCCTACGTGATTAATGGGTCTGCAGCCATGGCGGTTTTATCTGTAACGACCCTGGCTGTCGGGTGTCGGGTCGTCGGGTTGGGTTTCAGAGATACGCAGCGGATTCAGATCATAAGAGTCTTTACTCTTCCAGGATCCACGTCATCATATCTGTTGGGTTACCTGAACACATGCCAAAAATAGTTTCTGTCAACATAAAGTTGGTGAGGTCGTGTATTTTATAAAGCGAATGGCCAGTTCGTTTATTGATAATTCTTTTTATATAAAACATTCTTTTATAAACATACTATACAGTTATAACTTCTGGAGGGGAAAATATATTCTATTATATCAATTCGATTATATATCAATTCTAATATATTATTCCGATTATATTCTATTAGTTGCCATTCCTATCAATGGTACCACTCTGCTTGTGGTAAATATAATTATTCCTACCCTCTACTCGGGTAAGACTGGTTCTTGTCCTCTACTTGGACAAGAAAGGAAATGGCGATATACCGGTCAGTACTGTCCTTGTCGTTTCTATTATCCCCTTTCTATTATATAACTTCTATTAGTAATCATCCTATTATGTAAAGCATTATTATGTTTTCTTATAAATGACATGTATTCCCCCAAAAACATTAATAAAACAGTAAAAGTGGGGAGTTCACGATACTCACAGGTTTGCGTATATCTTCTAGCTAATCATCTTATTATAATTATATTTCATATATATATTAATACGTTATACGCGTGGGACTTGTTAGATTGTAATACTTAGGATATATATCATATATACACTTATACATATAGCAACGGTATATATTAGATAGTCCTAAACTCGGGGTTCATTATTGATATTTATTATATGAGACACGACCCGGACATCCTACATCTAGCTGGCCATTACAGCTTGGCACTCGTAACTAATAAAGCTGGCCATTACAGCTTGGCAGATCTAAACTAACAAAAGAAATAGAAAATATAATTATTAACCCGAAGCTAGAATATCATCTTATATATCGAATCGTATATATATAAACATATATATTTTATATATGTTTATTATTGTTATATTATTATCAAGTCCGTACGTTATCCGTATTATATATATATATATTCGTATAATTCTAATAATATTCCTCGTCTAGCTATTGGACCGGGTTCTATTCCGGGTGTTGACCGAGTCACTGAGTTGACTCGGTATGAGCTCGTATTCGTTAATCGATTAATGGTACCTCGCAATCAATATAATCACCATATTAATAATAGATTATAAGATTGTAACCAATCACCAATATAAATATTATCGGATAAGTAATCGATCTTACCGGATTATTATTGGAACATGGCCGGAGACCAACCGGAAGTCGTATCAAACGGGAATCGGACCCCTCTTCCGTATTTGGTACCTCTTGTATATCAACTATAATATATCCGGACCCTTGTCGGATCATTATCGGTGTTCGAGCAGAGGGTGACCGGACCTTGGTCTTTATCAACATACAACAACACGCACGCACACATCGACGGATGTGTGTGTGACTGATGAGATAATCTGATGGGTTTGAATTTATGTACCGATATAGTGGCTCGAAAGTGATGATCGGAGATAAACGAGCTGGTAACCGGAGGACTCGCTGGAACTACATCAGAAACAAGATAAGGGTTCGGTTAATCATCTGATTCAGAAACAGAAGAATAGGGTATCGGGTTCACAATAGAAACAAGGTAAGGGTTGTGGGTTATTATAGAGACTCGATCGGTGACTGTCCCTTCGTCGGTCAATTCAACTAACAGAGACTCACGACAGTCACCATAACCTGGTGACTGTCCAATTAGGATAACAGAGGGCAGAACAAGGTGGTTCGATAATGGTGATTAACCGGGGATGGTGGCAGGTCGTTAACAAAGAACAGAAAGGCAGGGGCTTGTGATGCTTCGGTGATGAAGTCAAAAGGTGAAAGACTCACCGGAGAGGGGCGGCGGCCGGCGGCGACGGTCGGTATTGGTGACCGTGGAGGAGCTCTCGTGTGTGTGTGAATGCTCTGTTTGTTTTAGCAGAGAGTCCAGAAGAAGAGGTAAAAGAGAGGGGCCTTTTATAAGTCAATCCAGTGGAGGGTGTTTGGACATGAGTATAACAGCTCACTAAGAGGGTGTTTGGCAGCAAGGATATGAACAGACAAGAGGATGTTTGGTGATGGTTATAGTAGCAGAATTAGGGCGTTTGGTATTGAATTAATCCATTGAGTGAGTCGTTTGGCTGCGAGATTCGAACTTGAATATTTTATAATAATAAAATAAATGGGGTGGTCGGGTATGACCCAACCCGTTTACGAGACCCGTAACACCACAGGGTGTTACATTATCCTTATGAGATATTCCGTACCTTGGCGGGGCAACCCATAGGATCATGTGCTAACCAGGTCACGTGCAATCTGTGTAGGTTATCTGACCCTGTTACACAGTCGATGTGCAGCCTGTTGGTCTACTGAACCCAAAATGCACTTTCCTTGGTAACATGTGTCTGTAATTTCTGGTTTACCAGCTTCTGTTGGTGTGGTTGTGTTTATGAGGTCTGCGCCACCTTCTTTAGAAGGTTATTGTTATTATAACCTGTCCGGACACGTGCGCTTTTCCTATGCTTTCTCATACATATGACGCACGTATTATTATTGTTACAGTTTTTTGTGGCTTTTTTTTGTGCATGATGCATGTCCGTGTGTTATTTGATTTGTATCGTAAATGTATGTACTGTTCAATGAGCATGGGTATTAAGATATTTATTTCGGCTTTTGAATTAGTCTGGCCATCTTCAGGCATTTCATTCAGCATGCATGTCTTAGGGCTATGATGAAATCCTTTAATACATATTGCTCTGATGACCGTTGCTCTTGCTTCGTCGTCTATGATAATGCCGTTGGCTTCGGTTTCCTGCGTAATCAATGGGTCCGCATCCATGGTAGGCTTATCCTTATGAGATATTCTGTATCTTGGCGGGGCAAAAACATTGATTCATGTGTTAAACCAGTTGACGTGCAATCTATGTGGATTATCTGAGCCTGCCAGAACAGCTGATGTGCAGCCTGTTTACCTTTTCAACGCAAAAATGTTCTTCTGATGTACAGCAGGAGAGTGGCTACGTCTAATAGTCCGCATGGTGGTCAGCCGCTTTGCCTCCAATTGCTGGCTGATAGGGATACACTTTTCAAAAATATGTTTTCCATACGGGGCTATGATGAGTCGTTGGATACGAACGCAAAACTACTGCAGCTGCCATGTTGGTGTTACAGAACTAAATGGCAGTTGGTTTCATGCTGGCTGTCCTGTAGCCAGAGCTGTGTCAGTTTTACGGCTCTGAGTCTTCTTTAGTTTCGCTCTTTTAGAATAATGTTTAATTGCTTTTTAAAAACACTTTCTTTGGGGGGTACATGAGCTTTATATGCTATGATTGTACAGACCATAATATACTACTGTTATTTAGAGGTATTTTCCTTAGTCATGATGAGTAACATATGCTTTCTTTGGAAAGCTCTGAACCAAGATGATCAAATGTTGCCTATTCTAATACCGAAAGGAGAGAGCCTATGCGTATTTCGCTAAGAACGTGACATTGAAGGTTCAAAATCTTTTACGAAAATGAAATCGGAGTTAGTATGGTAGTAGCAATCAAATCCATTTCTCGGAATTCCAATTAAAGCCCGAATACGCAAATCCTTCGGAGCAGCTGAAAACTGGGAAATGTGAAGGTGACATATTTTATCTTACCTTAAGTTATTTTTAAATCTTTTATGTTATGCTAGAGTGCAACTCCTTTAACATTTCAGGTGGTTTATACATATGCAGCCACGAATTTTAGGTATGTTTTCCAAGTAGAAAGCAATTATCTTTAGGTTTTTTTTATCTTACTTTCTTGATGGTTGAAACTGAACTTCGATATAGGCACAATATTTGCAAATTTCTTAGGTTATCTGGTTAGATGTTATGTTTTCATAGTGATCCTAATTCACAATTGGAAGAAACCAATTTTTTGACTTTTTAGAAACAATGGATTATCCAAAATCTTATATTGGCTGTGTAATGGGTGACGCGGAGGGTTTATACGGCCAACTTTTTACCGCGTAAAAGAAGTTTATGCATAAATTAAAATACAAATTGCATGAGATCGTTGATGCTGATGATGGTAATCAACAGACAATGCATTACTGTTGTTAATGGTGTAGAGTTCGTCTTTTCGACTGAAAGAACGTAGGTTCTGAAGGGCGCAAGGAGAGTAAATACTAGTCAATTAGCAAAGATCTAAACATCTTAGAAAGAAAGAAACCCACCATGCTATTCTTTCTTTTGGAGTGGCATGGCGGGTTTCTTCCTTTCCTAAAAGTGGATGATTTTTGCTAACTTACTATTATGCTTTCTTTTGCATTTCTTTAGAACCCATGTTCTTTCAATCGAAGAGATGAACTCTAGACCATCAACATCAGTAATACATTCTCTGTTCATCATCATCACCGACATTAATGATCTCAGGTAATCTGCTTATAATTTATGCTTTAAAAACGTCTTTTTAGCAAAAGCCAGCTGTGTACACCTTTCTTTAACACAACAAGTATCTTCCATAAGGTTTTGAACTAACATAATCAGCTGCGCAATCCTATGGGTTTGAAAGTTTTGTGCCTAGACTTAATTTCAGCTTCATCCATCAAGAAACTATAAAAAAAATCTAAAGATTGTTGCTTTTCTACAGGCTGAACTATTATATATGAGCAACTCAAAATAGCTGTTACCATTCGCATACCTCAACTACTCAAAGTTCAAGAATAAAAGGTTACTCTTAACCTCTTTTTCATATTAGTTGTTTTATCTTACATGACTTTTAACATGGCTATACTAATAGAAAAAAATGACATGCATACCGGGCAAACTATGCACCTGATAAGTCGAGAAGAAGGCGTCATGCTGATGAACAACAGATTTTAAGTCATGAAAATAAAACCCTTATGACGCTTGCAAGCAGACTAAAGGAACAGTCTGGGAACTTACGGGTCTGGCTGGAAAGACCTCGGACATTTTGGCTCATCATCATCCAAGTCAATGACAATAACCTCATTCCTATCACATGTGTCACCATTCACACTAGGAGAGTCCTCCTCATCAACAAGAAGGATTTGAGTTTATGTGGAGTAATTTAGCTTAAACGGATTTTCTACTTCAACAACAACGACGTAGAGTCAAATATCAAGAACATTCTGGGAAGTCATCCTAGGTATGTATCCTCATCAACAACAAGGATTTGAGTTTATGTGGACTAATTTCGTTGAAACGAAGTTTCTACTTCAACAACAACGGCATATAGTCAAATATCATCATTAATGGAAGTGCTGTCATTAATCTTTGTTTTATTATTATTATTGTTATTTGGATAACAAACTGCTTTAGTTTGTTTATTTCTGAATAAAGTTTAATTGTAGATGTTCAATGTAAATTTATACATTTAGGGCTTTTTTACCATAACAATGTAAACTCTTTTATATTGTAAAGTAAAAAACGTACTTTAATGTTTTTTTAATGTTTGCAGTTTTAGATGTGTTTAAGAAATCTTCGCTTGCATTTGGTTGTTACCGGAAGTTGAGTTATTTTATTCGGTTTACATGTATTTGATGCACATCTACAGATTTGTAATACGCGTTGTTACAAACCCTCTTCCCGCAACGGGGGATACACCGTAGTCAATTTTAAGTTGAAAATGCCAAATAATATCCAACTATTTCATAGGAGTCATATTCTAAAAAAAAATGATACACAATGACTTACACTATCCTTTACAAAAGATATGAATTTTTTTTTATTATACAAATGTAAAATAAAGTTGAAAATGACGTATAAAAAGAAAATTAATTAACTAACGATATGATATCCCTAAAAGCATCTTCAACGTAGGAATTCGGACGGGGACGGACAACCATGTGGTCGGACGAACCAATTGAAGATGATGTTCGCATCGTTCAACTTTCTAGATGGATACAACCTCTTTATCCACAAAACACACATATATATAGGTAGGGTGAAGTAAATGTACAAAAGTAATATTTTGTACTAGTTTTTATCTCGGGAGCATCCCGGGTTGAAATATCTAATATGACATCAAGGGAGAGATTGCATAAGATTATGACATGTAGGATTAATCCCTTTGCAATATATATATTATTATAGGCATGCCTTTTTTTACTTAGTAACGATGTTTTGGGTTTTTTTGCCTATAAAAACATAAAAAAATAAAAACAACTAAAATCACAAAATAATATATTGTGTGCCTAAAACTTGAAACACCATGCCAAGAAAGTTAAGCAGTGTATTTTAAGTTTTTTTTATCTGTGCTATAAATTCCATAACTATAATACATTGCATTATGATGTCTACATGTCAATTTTTAATACTTCTCAAAAAATACGTCTTTTGTATAGGTATATTTTATAGCGTGAATTTAAATATATTTATTATTTAGTTACTTAGTAATATGAATATGTATACTATATTGTAATACATATAAAAAAGACAAATGTATTTTTACATAATTAATTAAATAAGAATTTTTTTAAGATATATGGTACAATACTTTAAAAACATACTGTTGACTTTTAAACCATGTAACGCCTATTATATTTAATTCGCATAAGTTTTTCATATGTTACGATTAATTTTAAAACAAAAGTATACCATAAAAATTAGCATTTTATTTATCTTTAATATGGGGATGGTATTGTAGTTTTTAATAAATAAAAAATATTATGTGATTACCGATGTGTGTGTTCGTGCCACGTCATGCGGGCACACCTCTAGTGTGTTTGTGTGTGAAGAGAACAATATATTGTGTGTGCGCGCTCGCGCGCCATGCACATATATAAAGTGTTAGAAAAGAAATACAAATATATTCAATGTATTAAGCATAATAATAACTAAAGTAATTATGGTAACACTAATTAACGTAAAGTAATAAATAGATGTTCAAGTACAAAGGTTTGGTTTTGTAAGAAGAATAAGAAGGCTTAGTATGCTGACAAGTGGCACTAGTCTAATTTAACTTCAATGTGATTAGGTAATTGTATGCATAGTCACATTATGATAACATGTATATCTCTACAAATCTCATTTTCTATTTATAACTTTGACGAATTTTCTGGAAAAATAAAAAACACTGATATAACCACCATAAAAATAAAATAGAGAAAAACCCCAAATAACACCATAAACACTAAGAACAATAACATATAATACTAAGAATACATATATCAGATAAGTTTGCGTTAAATATACAACACATTTGTTTTATTAAAAACACAATATTGTAAATGTTTAAAAATACACTAATATGGTGTTTTTATTGTATTATGGTAAATAAAAAACACACTAATATGGTGTTTTATTCTATTCTGGAAACTAAAACACACTGATATAATATACATTTATCTATATGTAAAACATCTTTCTGTAATACAGACTTCCAAAATTACTAAACACCATGACATGAATCCTAATACATTTCCTCTAGATGAATAAAACACTATGACTTGAATCGTAATACAACCCTTTTCTAAATGTTGTAACACCATGTCTTCAAACGTAACACAATCATCCCATATGCAGAACATCATGACTTTGAATCGTAACGCAATCATTCTAGATGTTAAAACACCACGACTTCATCCCAGTTTCTGTGAAACCGTAATCTCATTTGACTTTGAAGATTTGATGATCGAGGTGTTATGTTTGCAAGTTTTTTTTATGGTAGGGATTTGAGAGAGAGAGAGAGAGAGAGAGAGAATATGGGGAGACATGTTTATAGGTTATAGGGACTTATGGAAAATCCATAAATTAGGGGAGAGATGCTCCTAGGTTAACGGTTTTTGTTTTTTAGATAATGGTGTTTTGATAATTCTACCCCCACAAGACGTAATTAGACTATGGGGTATGGATCGGGATAGACAAAGGGGAAGATGACATGGAGCCTTTCCCCAAGGGGAACACCGCCCCCCTCCCTTCCCCTTCAGTGTAAACGGGGAAATCTTCCCCTTCTCCCCGATCTATATAATATTATTATATTTTTTGTCTTTTCTTCTAATAATATTATATATATATATATATTGTCTTTTTCCTCTATAAAAAATATTAAAATAAAGGAAAGGGGAAGGGGAAAGAAGGGGGAACCATTTCCCCTAGAAAGGAGAGGAGAAGGGAAAATGATTGTGGCGCTGATGTGGACAAAGGGAAGGAAGGGGGAAGGGGAACCACACCCCATAGTCTTAGTTAATTATATTATAAGACATTTTACAACTTTACCATCAATTTAATCTAAATTATCCATCAATATGATCTAAAAGACACATTTATTTCTTATAATTTTCCACAAAACATGCTTTTTGTACCCTAACCCACCCAAAGTAAGATACATTTTATTTGTGTAGGATCCCAATCTTTATAAAAAATTGCATATATTCATGCATTTAAAATAATATGATTTTAAAGAAAAATAGTTTATTTTACGAAAATGATGATAGAAAATAAATTTTAAAAAATAACGATGATGATGTAGGAAAAGATATTTGAAAGAATGACATAGTGTTAGACCCACCGTAGTGGGGCACGACCGTGCAAAAAAAGAAAAATAGCGCCCTACACACCGGAACGGTGGGGCGCTATAGGTGCTTTTTGAAGATCAGCGCTAAATCATTAACGCCGGAGGGAAATTTGGAAGAGCCAACCATTTGTTGACACGTGGCGATAACAAAGAAACTTTCTTTTCCTTTTTCACTATAGGGGCTTTATAAATAAAGCCCCACCACTACACCCCTTTTTCACTTTATCTCTCCATGCTGATTCAGCAGCCACGTGGACAAATCAGAAAGGGGGGCTTTATATATAAAGCCCCCCATTACGCATGGTCTTAGAGAGAATTTAGAGTTTTAGTATGATTTATCAAAACGAAGTTTGAAACTAGATGCATGGAAGATTAGAGAAAGTATAGGATACAAAGTATCCTTAACCTACAAAGTATAAGAAGCCACACATCTTGACACGTGTAAACCCTAGTTAACTCTAACTAACCCAATCTTGGTGGATTTAAAAAGGGTAAAAGGTAATGTTCCTTCAAATCATTAATCGTTCATTAACCACCACCACCACCACCACCATCACCACTACCACCACCAACAACACCACCACCAGCGCCTGACCCAACCGCCGGACCAAAGCATCACAGCTCCCTCTCTCCTTTAAACCTCTGACGCCTTTAAAACCTTTCACGTTGTTCGAGTTCAACCCAACCTTCAATCGTGGCTCAGATCTAGTCATTTCCCTCTATCTTCGGAGAAGACAACCAAGCCAACATCTCTGTATCTCTGGCTAATCACAAAACAAAGGAAAAAGAAGAAAAAAAGAAAAAAAAACAACTAATCCATAAAAACCTTACCTCAAGTGTATGTATGTGAATATAGTTGTTTGTTTGTTGGAGGAAAACAGAGGAAAATAGGGGAAAAAGTGAGGAAAAGGTGAGTTTTATTTATACTAAAAGCGTTTTACAAAACCATGTGCGTTTTACAAAAAAAACAAGTGCGTTTTACAAAAACCAAGTGCGTTTTACAAAAAACCAAGTGCGTTTTACAAAAGCCAAGTGCGTTTTACAAAAACCAAGTGCGTTTTATAAAAACCTAAGTGCGTTTTGTAAAAAAACAGTTTAAATAGTGTTCAAAAAACCAAATGCGTTTTATGTTTTTCTGATCTTCATCGTCTGAAACTTTTTTGAAAGCCATTTTTTTATTTAATTCTTCTTCTATTATCAACATCGTTCGTTTCTGTGAATAATACATGCGTTGATAGTGATTTTTGATATGATTCGACTAATTTTATCAATTAACTTATCATACTCTGTTTTTTTTCTATTTTTGCAAATACGTTTTGATTTTGTTTGTAATCGAATTGTTTAATCATTCTAAACGTTTAATCGAGTTGAAAACGATGAAAAATCAGGTTTAATCGTTGAAAATTTTTGCATCGATTATGTCTGTTGTTATGATTTCACAGAAATTTAAACGTGTTTTTTCCAATTTACCCCTGGTTAGATTAAACCCAAATATGATTAGGATTGTTAATTACCATCTTGCCACCACCTAAATCTAATGGCTGAGAATGCTTCTTACACTTTGTATGTTAAGAAATTTTATACGTTAGCCTCTCTCTGAAAGATTATATATGGATATCTAATTTTTTATAAATAGTTGTGTAACTTTTATGTGTGTTAGAATTTTCATTTAAAACCATTTAAAATTTAATCAATATAGGTGATTTCCCATTCTTTAGGGATCCAGATAAAATGTTTTATGGATGAGAACGTCGAAATGTCAAAATGTTCTACGCCAAAAGATATATATAATTTTTAATTGTTCAAAAATTCAAAATGTTTTATGTTGAAAATGTATTTGTATGTTTAATTTTGGTTCCACAATTCAAAACCTTAGAAATGTTCTAACGACTTTTGCTAGAAAAGTAAATAGAATCAGAATATTTGTAGAATTTCAACTCCCACATTTTATAGGTTAATTATTGATTCTCTACAAGTCGGTGATTTGTCAATAATACTAAATTATATCGATTTTGTGCATGTCTTCAAATTCTAAAATATTGCATCATCATAGCATATTATTTATGGTTATAAATTCGTTTTGGAGCAACAAAATCAAACTACCAAATCAAATTTAGGTTTTTTTTAATCACTTCAATTTTTTTTTTTCGCAATACTAAGTCTAAAATCCTCTCTTCAATTGATTCTAAGCTCAAAACCTGAAATAGGGTTTTAAATAGCAATACACTTGTGCAACACTTGTACCCAGTTGGTTGAGGGCCTAATTTTTTTATGAGAGGCTTGGGTTCAATTCCCACTAGCTACATTTTGAGGACATTAATGAGAAATGAGGGATGACTCCTGACCTATGGTCAGGAGTTCGAGTCTGATCTCACCCGGGTTTTACCGGTTCTCCACAGCGGGTCTTCGGACGGATGGGGGATCGGGTTTTCCCGGTTCGTAAACCTCGTGGGCAAGCCTGGCTACCCTGGCCAGCCCCCCTTGCATAGTTCCTGGGGGGGGGGGGGGTTTTCTTGGGGTTCGCCAGTTTACGGGTCCCATGGGTAGTCGGGCAGAAACGTTTCGTTGGCCGTTCAAAAAAATTTAGCAACACACTTACGTATGTGCTCTGATTTGATTTTGGAACCTTAACTTGGAATTATCTATACTATATTATAATGCATGAGGCAAGGACTTCTTAAATTTTAAACAATACAAATATAATTGCTTAAGGTACAACACTTGATGCACATAATAAGGATTTTTTAAGGGTAAATATGTCTTTTAGTCAGTGTCTAACAACTTAAACTATAAAAATGCTTCTAGAAGCAAAGTTTACAAGAGGAGGAGGTTATAGAATTCTATTATAAAGCCTAAATATGTGGAAGAGAAGCAAGATTTCATCTATACTATATTATAATGGATGACGGAGGGTAGTTTAAGATACCAAAAAATTAAGAACTAATTTTTTATTAATAACCTAAAATAAGGATAAAATAGCCATCAAAACGCTTTTACACTTTAACACCCTCATCTTAATTAGACTTTTAATCCCCTCAACTCTACTAACTAAATTAACTAAAACTAAATGTTCGTAGAGTCGGTAGAGTTCAAAACCCTTATCCCGCCCAAACCCCTCTATCTCTGCAAGATTCTCACAAATCAAATCATTTCAAAATTGAAACCCAACTTTCTCTTGCTTCATTATCTCTTCTCTCTTTAAAAAAAATTCTAGATCTGATTTCTCTTCCGTTCTTATTTAGGGCTTCTTTTAAGGATGCTGGAATTTCACGGTGTTGGTAGAGAGAGGATCTGGTGGATTCATCGTCTGTTAATTTAAGCTTCACCTAAGTTATTTACCTTTGTTTTCTTGTATCCCAAATTCATATTTCATCTCCAGGTAATATTATTATTTTCTTAATGCTTCAATCTCTCAATCTTTGCCGATGATGATACACCATGTAAGTTTAGACATCGCTCTTTTTTCTTTGCAGGAATGTTACGGAGGAAGGATCTGTTGTTGTTTGTAATTTTTTAGTGTTGAAAGATGCGGGTTTTCAGGGATGTTGCATTCAAGGTGTTCGTCGTAAGTCTTCAAGCAAAACAACCTTACCATTTATTACTGGGTTCAGTTATATTATACCTAACTGTAGTTTTATTGCATTTAGGTTTGATTGTATAAATTTTATGTGTGATTTGACAGCAGAAGAAAGGCAAAGTTACTGTTGGCACTGTCGTGCCTCTCACTGGCGTCAAATTCTAAAACTTGAGTAGTGCTAACGTGATAGTTACCAGTGTGGTTTTTGCATCAGAATCTTCAACAGAACCTAGAGAACTTTATGTAAGAATACATATACATATGTGACTTTTAGCCTTGTACGTGTTTTTAAATTATGATTTATGCTCAATGGGTGTTCTATCATTAAGATTTTTATGCTATGGACAGACTTTAAACCGGAAAACATATAAATTCTAGCTTTGAAATGTCTTCTTACATCACTTTTAGGTGAAACAAGAGCTGATGGATCTAATGGTACGCTGGACACATTTCTTTTCTAACAAATTTTGAATCTGGATTGTTGAATGATGCATATTTGTTTATATTGTGATGATTGTATATAAATGGAGTGTCTTGGATATCTGGATTTCCTATCGCCTGGTCCAAATTATAATTGTCGCGAGGTATCTGGTGGTGGATAAGCATCTCTCACTCCATAAACCATATACGGTATTGTTTTCTTTTTCGAAATATAATTGCTTTGGGATGTTTAATCACCTAAC
>JAUTDX010005192.1:0-34463 GCA_030844895.1 Ambrosia x helenae | reverse complement strand
CTAGGGAGAAACACACTCTGAGAGGGAAACAAAATGACCAAAAGTTAAACATTCAAAAAATGATTCAGCCTTATAAAGACCTTGCACATTCGCCCAAATAGCTTGGTCAAATGTGCAGGTTCGACCATTCATATAGGGCGAACCTGGACATATATACATATAAATCTTCATTCGACCTCCCAGAGCCTCCTTCGACCATTCACTTCTACCTTCGAACCATTTATATCCACCTTCGACCACTCGAAAACAACAAAAAATATTTAATTTGCAATTCAATAGCACTAGTCGCACTTTCGTGTATCTACATACTCTACGATCCTCTTCTTGGCCAAGCTAATCAAGGTAGGTCGGAGCCTAACCATTGAGGGATGTTAGGAGGACCAGAAGGCCTCCCAAGGGGACCCCAAGATCTGTGGAAGAACTTGGTAGTCGGCCCAAGCGAGCACAAGAAGGGATGAATAAATGGTGAGGGGTAGCTTGGTATTATTGGCATTTCAGGGGCTGCAGGGGCGTGCCAAATGGGCTGGCATGGCCGTCACTGCCTTGCTCCCCAAGTTTCGTCATTTTCCAGCTGCGCTGCGTTGTCTTCTAGAGTGGGCGTGCAGGGTCACTCCGGACTGGTTTTAATCACTGTTTTAGCCCCGAGATTGTCTTCAAAAATACAAGGAACATGCTGCAAGTCTCGTATCTTCAGGAATCTCCAGTTTTTTGCTTGTTTTTGCCCGGAAATCCTTCCTTTCGTCTTGGAGCTCCATTTTCCTGAGAAATGCAAATAGGAATGATTTAAGCATCAATTTCAAAAAAATGAGCTTAATTGTATCCTATTATGAGACTGTTTATGCCTGTTTTATATGTTAATAATGTGAGTTTTCACTCCTAGTTACCCCCTTTTTCCTCCATCCAATTCTACATGGTACGGTCTATAGGTGATGTATGTTTCAACATTGCTTCCATGGAAAGGATCTACAACATGCTCATTCTTTGCATAACCCTTCGTCGATGTCCCTTTAATTCGCGTTACAGCCCCAAATTATTCAACTCAAAGGGTTGCAGACAAGATCGGTCAGAACGGGCTGTTGGGTGTTATGTCTTGGGATTGGAAGACATATCCGAGCACAGTGAAGCAGTCGGAGCAGCTCATACAATGTTTTTGGAAGTGTCAGGGACTGTTTTAGTTCGTACGACGATCCATGGACGTGGAACAATAATTTGCTACAGAATCTTTCGGTTTAGGACTTGAAAGGTTGGGTTCGAAGTGGTACAATAGAGGAGTTGGATAGCAAGTTTCGTTGGTGTAGATGGTTGCCGCCTAACTGTAATATCTTCATGTGGAGAGCTTGCTTAGATTGGATTCCTACGAAGGTGGCGCTTAGACGTAGAAATATTGTTACGGGAGATTGCCTTTGTGCTTTTTTGTGAGAACGCTGAAGAAACGGTCAATCATTTATTGACGGAGTGCATATTCGTTAACGGAGTTTGGAGTGGGATTGCGCATTGGTGCCATCTTCCTCCAATTTTCCTTTTTTTTGACTCAAGACGTGCAGATTTTGGTTGACCATTTGGGTTGCTCAGCTAAAAAGAAAGGGGTGATTTTGGGTATCTTGGTCGTAACATGTTGGCGAATATGGAAGGCGAGGAACGACAAGGTTTTTAAGGCGACAAATGTGAAGATTGCTCAAGTTATTTCGGATATCAATTTTTTAGTTTTCTTTGGTATAATAGTAGGGGCAAGAATGATAGTGTGGATTGGACGGGTTGGTATTCTTTTTGTTTTATGTAATGTAACTTTCGTTGTAATGTGACTATCTCCATCTTGGAGATAGGCCGTTTTATTTGGTGTTGAATGAAATTGCCCTAAAAAAAGTTAAGAAACACTAAAAGACAAAGACAAAAAAAAAAAAAAAAACAAATACAATGCAAAACAATAAAAGAAAAAAGAACACTATTTATAAGGGGTGCTCCACTGAAATATTTTCAACTTCACTGATTTATACAAATCATACACTGTCACATCACTTTATTGATTCACTTCACTGAAACCGTTTTTTAGAGACAACACTCCACTGATTTTTTACCCAACAATTAATTATTTTCACACATAATAATAATATACTAACATTTCCCACTCTCTCTCTCTCTCTCTCTCTCTCTCTCTCTCTCTCTCTCTCTCTCTCTCTCTCTCTCTCTCTCTCTCTCTCTCTCTCTCAATAAGAGTATTCGGAGTGGGGGGAGGGGGACATGGTGTGGAAGCTCTTCAAGCTCCTCTACACCGCCCCGGTTGAGCGTGGAAGTGGGGGGAGCCCCTTGGGCGGAAGAAATCCCATTGGCGTGGGGTGCTTGACTTGACCACGTGGCCTGTTTTGATTGGGGCTTGGAAATGACCGTTTAAACCATTATTAAAAAAACCCTTCTCTAATTCTAAGAGGTTGCAGGTGGGTGGGGCTTGCTCTGATCTTCTTCGTTGTCTTTATTATTATTATTATTACTAGTTTTTATTCTGGGAGCGTCCCGGGTTGAAATATCTAATATAACATAATAAAATATTATTATTATTATTATTATTATTATTATTATTATTTTAAACAAATCTCTGCCATAAGTTATCATATTCCAATATAAAAAAAACGAATCTCTGCGCCGGGGTATAAATCTAGTGCCATTACAAATGAATTCGGAAGTTTGTAATCGATAATTCTAAAAAGAACTAACATGAAATAAGAAAAAAAAAGTTAATTATTGAAATATCGAACGCGTTAGTCTAAGGGTTATGTGATGTGTTAAAAAATTCATGGGTATATGATCGGGTATGTAGTTCGGGTATTTGGGTATGTTGTTTCGGGTAATCGGGTCGGGTATCACCTAATCCCAGACCCGACCCAAACCCACAATTTTTTTTAAACTAATCCTAAACCCGACACAATACCTGTCGGGTTACAAAAAATAGTCATTTTTTTCTCCGATTTTTATATAGCACTATGGTACTCGTTGGAAAGATAATAAAACGCTCGTTTAATTTGGTGTAATTTTTTTCTTTAAAAAATCTCGTATATAAAAGATATTAACGTTTAAAAGTTATGGGAGGAAACACGAGAGGTAAAATAATAAAGGTTTAATATTTAGATTTAGTAGATAATTAGGTATTTAATAGATTAGGTTAAAGATTATAATAGATTAGGTTAAATCATATTTATTTATTTTTTTAATTGGTTTAGAGTTGCCACATCACATCCTATGTGGCATCTATCAAATGAGAGATTGCATAAGAGTATGACATGTAAGATTAATCCCTTTGCAATATATATATATATATATATACTAGTTTATACCCCGGGAGCGTCCCGGGTTGAGAAATCTAACTAAGGTGAATAAAATTAGAAGTATCTAAACTATAAAAATGGCATCTGCCAATATATGATTAATTATTATTATTATTATTTATTATTATTATTATTATTATTATTATTATTTTAAACAAATATCTGCCATAAGTTATCATATTCTAATATAAAAAAAGAGTAATTGGGTCGGGTATCACCTAATCCCAGGCCCGACCCAAACCCACAATTTTTTTAAACTAATTTCAAATCTGACACAATACCTGTCGGGTTACAAAAAATAGTCGTTTTTTTCTCCGTTTTTTATATAGCATTATGGTACTCGTTGGAAAGATAATAAAACGCTCGTTAATTTGGTGTAATTTTTTTTCTTTAAAAAATCTCGTATATAAAAGATATTAACATTTAAAAGTTATGAGAGGAAACATGAGAGAGAGAATAATAAAGTTTTAATATTTACATTTAGTAGATTAGGTATTTAATAGATTATGTCAAATCATATTTAAACCATATTTATTCCTTTTTTTAATTGGTCTAGAGTTGTCACATCACATCCTATGTGGCATAATATTATGACATGTCATTAAAAATGCTTTGGTTTATTATATACTAGCTTTTATACCGGGAGCGTCTCGGGATTGAAAAATATAACAATTCTAATAATACCAATACTAATAGTAATAATTATTACCCTTGTAATTAAATAAATAAAAAAAAATAACCTTGCTATAATGTGACACCATGTGTTGCAGTATTGCGCGATTCTTTCTCCTAGCTTCTCTTGATGAAGTATACCTATGCATCTTTAAAAGAGTAAAATTCCAATGAAAGCATGGCGATTGAGCTGAATTTCAACATCGTAGATAAGAACATGATTTAAAAGAAAAAAAAATTATTAATGAATAACCTGAACACTTTGTGTTTTTTTTCCTGTATGAACAAAACCCCACAAAAAATAGTTGTTTTTTTCTCCGTTTTTTATATAGAACTATGGTACTCGTTGGAAAGATAATAAAACGCTCGTTAATTTGGTGTAACTTTTTTCTTTAAAAAATATTGTATATAAAAGATATTAACGTTTAAAAATTATGGAAGGAAAATAAGAGAGAAAATTTAAATTTGTTTTTAAATTCTTTTTTCCTAAAATAACTCAATTTAAATTTAGTAGATTAGGTTTTATATTATTATTTATTTATTTTTAATTTGCCACATGACACACTCAAAGAGGAGAATGCCTCCTTGAATGACAACTCATCAATATTCAATTCATTTATTATAAGTTATAGATATATATATAGATTATTATTATTATTTTTATGAAGAGATAAGAGAAAGAGTGGAAGAAAGATGGAGGTGAAAAGATAAAGAGAGAGAAAGAAAGAGGAAGAAAGATAGAGTGGAGATGATATTATTATTATTTATAAAAAAATAAAAAAATCCACTTGGCACTCCCCCCCTCCCACTCCCCACAATTTTCACCATTCACACATGGGCCTCACAAGTGCCACATGGCGCTTCATCCCCCTCTTTCCGTCCCCCTCCACTCCTTATAGTCTAATAATTGAACTGCCACTCTCTCTCTTCTCTCCCTCCCTCTCTCTCTCTCTCTCTCTCTCTCTCCCGTGAAGGATCCCGTTAACTACAACCAGGAAAAGTTCCACGGGACGCCTACCAACACTACCGAAGACGGTGTTACCATGCTAATAGTGGGGTACTCGTGATCAAATCTGGTAGTGCTCCGCCCCCCTAAGGCTTTCAACTTTTGTTATATATAGAGATAAATTCTTAGGACATCCAAATGATCTATTATATATAAGGCTATGTGTTACCAGAAAGCCCCGGGCACCAACTAAAGCCACGTCGGAGGGCACCACCATCACAGCCGGGCGTGGCTGCCGGCGCGGGGCAAAGCCTCGTTTGCAATCAAGGGCGTTGGACAGGTGTGAGAGGAGGTGCGGTTTAATTATTTTTGACCAAATTAACCAATAGGAGAAGAGATTAGGAGGTAGGTGGTGGTTGATTGTTGGGAAGGAAGAATCTTTTGTTGGGAAGAAGATGGTCTGCAACAAAAAATGTGATGGGTGGGAAAGGAAAGTCTTTAAAGGTTAATTTGTACTACATCTATATTTTAATATAAAAACTAAATGGATGGACGATAATATGTATTCTTCACTTTTTTTTTATTTTGTATCAAAGAGGTGATTATCAACCCATGTTTGAGTTTGACTCATACGAACAATACGGGACTGGCGGTTGGGATTTGCCCGATTCACAAACATCATGGGTACCCGATACACAAACCCCACTACAACCGTTATTTCTGTTAACCTTTCTATTTTAGTTGTTATTTCCTTTTTAAATTTTATGAAACTTCAACATTTTATTTTATAATGTCTCATTTAATAATGTTTAATTATATTTGTTAAAATACAAATTAACATAAATAAATATTAATGATTAAAAATGATTATATAATCATCATCCAAGCCCCCAACCAAGCCCCTCCCATTACACCTCTTTTTGGGTTTTTATAGTGAAAAAAAGTGTGCTTATGTGTCGCTTACGTGGCAACACTTTTTACTTACAAAAGCCCCAATTAAAGCCCCATAACACATAGTCTAAAAGAATTATCCTTTGCTGACGTGGCATTCAATGGTGGCCTCAACCCTCCCTTGATTGTGCCACGTGGTACAATGAGGTGCAAAAAATTGTTTTTTTTTAATTTTTCGTTTTTTTAAACCATCTCTCCAACCCTAATATAAAAATCATCAAACACCACAAAACCTTACCTACTTTGTTTGTTCTTCGTATTATCTTCTCCCAAAGTTTCATCCGCCTACCTTAATATCCTTAGTACATAAATCAAGCATATGTAGAACGCATGATCTAATGATTAATTAATATATATATATATATATATATATAAGGTGCATCTGAAAGTCTCCATGTTAAGGACTCCATGTTAAGGACTACAAGTACTAAGCTTTTCTCTCATAGGTAATTCTTCATTGATTTGTGTTTCTGTTACAAAACATGGAATCACAATCAAACACTTTTATTGAACAAACCCAACCCAAAAGATTGTTTACACCCTGAATACAGAATCAAGAACTAAACAAACTTAATACAACACAAAAAATCAACCTAAAACATACACATAGAGATTATCACAAGATAATCTCTACAATCTTCTATGACCAAACTCTCCTAGAAAATATTCAAGACGAACTATTCTATAACCCTAACAAACTTGAGAGAAAAAATATCAGAAGACAAGAAGTGATAATGGCTGAATATTGTTGAGAGTGTTAAACTTGTTTCCAGAGAACGAGACAACCTTTTATAGAGCCTTTGCCAGGTTTGGAT
Organism: Ambrosia x helenae; assembly: GCA_030844895.1. Taxonomy (NCBI): domain Eukaryota; kingdom Viridiplantae; phylum Streptophyta; class Magnoliopsida; order Asterales; family Asteraceae; genus Ambrosia; species Ambrosia x helenae. The sequence goes on along the minus strand of JAUTDX010005192.1, from coordinate 27,762 downwards.
AGAAGCACAACCGAACCAATATGAGCCATTAGATCCAAAGGAGAAAACACACAATCAAATGATCTGGACCATTAAAACTTGCTTTGTAAATAGCTATGTGGATTGCCAGCGTGGCAATCTCACATTTCTGATTAAACCACGAAATAGGCTGAATATATTGGGCTGGACTAATGCAATACAACCCACATCCACATCTCTTGATCACTTGAACTGGGCCGCTACCACTTGATCTTCTATCAACTGGACTGGACCTCTACAACCACATCCGAACACATTGATCTGCATAACAACCAACCATACATAAGAAACAAGATAACTAAGCCTAAGTATTATATTGGACAATATCACCTGATGATTGATGATTATGATCTTTCAACACCCCCACTCAATTTAATACTCCAAATGGGTCAAATTACCCAAGTGAGTTACATATCTCATCATAAAGATTAGGATGCAACCCCTTAGTGAATATATCAACAACCTACTTATTAGATTCAATCTTTACAGTCTTTACAGCACCTTTAGAAATTTGCTCTCGAAGAAAGAACAAATCTAATTCAAAGTGTTTGGTTCGTTCATTAAAACTGGATCAACTGCAATAGATATTGCAGCATTGTTGTCACACCCCGATTTTTCCCATCGGTTGTGAACATTTGGTACCTTTACTACGCAGCGGAATATTTCAACTAAGACTTCTACTTGTTCCGAACGCCTTTTTTTCTAAGCCTTCTAGGGTTTCAAATCCCAAGACATCACTTAGTTCCAACCATGCCGTTGCCAAATCTATACCTGAAAGACATGCTTAAAAGGTCAGCATAAAGCCGGTGAGTTCATGGTTTTATGTTTATCGTTCATAACCCATTTTTCTTTGCAAGAATTAATGAGAAAGTTTATTTTCTTTACGCAAAACATTATTTGGGAAAATACATATAAAAATCCCATTTCAAACCTTACCGGTTATTCCTTTCTTAACCTTCGACTCGACTCACTTTGCCATATATTTACCTCCCCATAAAGATAAATATATCCAAGTTTTGACGATCGAACATACATATAAAAAGTCTCTTTTGATTTATTACCGGACGTTCCTTTCTTAGCCTTCGACTCGACTCACTTTGCCATATATTTACCTCCCCATAAAGAGAAATATATCCCAGCTTTGTCGATCGAACTTTTAGCCCAAAAAGGAGACTTCCGCAATAACTTTTGAAAAACTTTCTCATTTAGACCATTTTCTCACATCGGATTCCTTATCGGACATCCGTACACGTTACTATGAAAACCATTTCTTTTATCCGGAATTACCCACCAGGCAAACACGTACGCCGAAAGCGGAAATGATCAAATAAACAACCGTTACTTGAAAAGTTAGTGCACGTAACAAACATAAGAAATGTGCTACATAAAACTTAGGGTTGCAAATCCTAAAGTCAATGGCATCCCCATGAGCCCGTAACCAAAACCAGACTACTTACTTTTGCCTCGCACGTTGTTATAGTGGTAACAACGAGTTAAGAATATCGTAACACCCCTTGGTCCATCCGAGCTGACGCTAATCAACCGGGGTGGGTCCCCGTCAAGGACCGATAGTACTATCCCCGTATTCTACGGCTACATCACTTTGTATTAATGGTTATAGTTAACTGCGGAGACTACACGTCCCACTAGACTTTTCTGTTACCCATGTGCCCATCTTATGCACCATTTCAAGTTTTCACAGTTACCACAAATTTTAATACTCATAACTTTCATTTCCCTTTTTACCCACGTACGATTTTATAAAAGGATTATAACTTCACAAGTTTTTCATAAACTTTGTTATGCTTTAAAATAAACAGGTTTTCATAAAACAAGCATGTCTTCCTCCCGAAAACATTTACAAAACAGTAAAAAAAGTGGGGTCATGAACTCACCTTAATTTCCTTGCTTAGCTGGGAAACAAAGCCCGAAGCTTTGACCGACTTCCTCGTGCCCTATTACCAACAAGGATACCTTAAAAGTCTATCACATATAAGCCTAGCCGGCTAAAAGACAGTTTATCCAACTATCTAGACTCGTGTGTACTAACTCGAGTCCTAATATGCTTTAACTCGACGAACCGATCATGACTTATCTTACTTATGCGTTAACACGCGACGTAGTACCCAAGTTGCGCACTTGTTCTATCGCGTGTAACCCACGTTGGACTAATACCTCGAAACGTATAACTTTTCATGAGTCATAGCTCGTCTCGTTAGTCGGATAAATGCATTTGTCTTGTACGTTTATTTTTAGGAAAATATACTTTGCAAAATACAATTAATAACAAATATTACACTATTTCCCCAAATTCGAGTATTTTACAGGTCTCAAAACTGTTCTTTTTATAAAGGTTTCCAAGTAAAATTGGACATTTATATATTCTTGATTCTGAACAGTAAACATTATTTACTTACCGAATTCTTTTGAAAACTCGTCATTCTTGACGCTCGACAAAAATTAAATATTTGTTTTGCGAATAATATTGTTTGGGATTTATTTATCTTTGTTACAAATAATTCTTGTCAAAACGTCGTGATTTTATATAAATACATTTGTTAAGACACTTGGAAAATCATTTGTAAAACATGTACAACGACATTCGCTTCATTGTGCTTCAGATTTTATAAAATTTCGGCAGAGTTTTCTCTGTTTTTGTACAAACCAGACAACGCAAGTTGTCTACAATTCTTCCCAAAATCAATTTCTAACACAAGACAAACAAATCTATTCATCCGTAAAATTTCATCAACGAGACATTTATACATTTCGATAACTTTTATATAAATTACCTATTTATATAATTATACTACAATACATTTACATATAGCACAACCAAATTAGTCCGATATCAACATTACTTAGCCGCGATTTATTATACAATAACCATTCACCAATTTTATACTTTCGGTTAAATTTTTCATCGGTTCGTTTCACGAGTTAAAACTATTTTATTCGTATTTACTATTTATACGCGCCTCGTGCTACGTGTTGACCGCACCGATTCAGAAGTCGCTTAAATTGACGGAATCTTTTGACTGGTTGACTGCTCGTTGACCAATGTTGACTGGGACAGTTGACCAAGTTTGATCGTGTGTTGACCAGGCCCGAACCGGACTCGAATCAAACCCGACGGACCTATCTTTGCCATCAAACCTGAAGCTGACCAAAGTCGAGCTCGACTTGAACCATTTGACTCGTGGCCTGCACAGCAACCTACCTGGCCTAGGACTAAAAACACGAGGTTGAACGAAAACCAAACTGAGACCCAAAGGACCCGGGTCTCGAACCGAGACCGAAACACATCCACAACCCTTCAACACAGCCGCCCTTGACCACCATCCAGCATAACCAGCCCTATAACAACCACCCGAACATGATGGATTTGACTAGAAACATTGTTATACGTCCCGATCTGCACCTCAAATACACAATCAGCCACAAAACCCGGCGAACCACCACCACTCGACTCCATCTTCGGACTTCCGACCTGTAACACCGCTATGAGCCACCTCTACAGCTTTCATCGACCATCCCCGGACCCAAAAACCATCCAAAACGACCACCTAACTTCACCCAATCACCATCGGTCACCTCCACTCTAATACCCAAACAAATCCACCACAACCAGGACCTTCACAACCCATTTTGTGTCTAAAAATCATCACGCCACCACTAATTGCTGCTGTTTGTTGGTGTTTTCAGGCTCATAGGCCTGCGCCGCCGTCGGGATTCACCACCGGTGTGGTGGTGGTCGGTCGATTATCAGAGAAAAGAGGAGGAGGAGGGAGATGGTTTAGAGAGAGAGAGAGAGAGTGTGTGAGTTTCTGGTTTCTAGAGAGAGAAAGGAAAGATAGCGGCTGCCAAAAAAATGAGAAGGAGGAGGATTTAGTGATGCTTTTATAGGTAGGGTTTGGGGTAGGTAGATACCGCGTATCGAACTCGTTTTAAACGCTTTAAGGTTCGGTATCTATTTCGGTTTGACAACTCGTCACAAAAACTACTTGGTTTTATTCAAAAATAAAAATTTAACCAGACCGAGCAAAAATTACATTATTTTCAACTTCCGTCACGTTCTTTTCAGAACACGCGTTAAAATCGCGTTAGTTACTTCTGTCGCATTTTCCTTAATTTAAACGATATGATACCTTCCGAAATTAAATAAACAACATTATTTAAAATAAATAATCATTGCGAAGGCTCAATTACAGTTAAAAGTACATCGGACGTTGATCGAAATTTGCCGGTTGTCACAATTGTTGTCACAAAACAAGTTAACAGGAAGACTAACTTGTATACCCAACTCAGATAACAAATTGTTCAACTACATAAGCTCACATGTTGTTGCACACAAAGCTCTAAACTCAGCTTCAGCTGAGGATCTAGACACAGTCAACTGCTTTTTACTTTTCAAAGATATTAGTATATTTCCAAGAAACACACTAAACCCTGTTATTAACTTTCTAGTTTCAAGACACTTCACCTAGTCTGTGTCTGAGTAAGCTCTTAGACTCAAAACTGGACTTTTGCTAATCAAGACACCTTTTCCAGATGCCTTTTTTAGGTATCTTAAGAGTCTTAGGGCAATTTTCATATGAGCTTTCATTGGTTTATGCATATACTGGCTCAAAAAGTGAACTGCATATGAAATATCTGGCCTGGTATGGGCCAAATATATCAATTTGCCTACTAACTTTTGATACCACTAATATTTTCCAACACAAGTTTGATAAAACATGATTTTGCTCAATTGGGTTGTTAACAGGTTTTCTTCCTGTTAACCCATATTCAGATAAAAGCTCAATGCAGTATTTTCTTTGGGAAAGACATATTCCATTATTTCCTTTTATTACCTCAATCCCCAAGAAATACTTTAATTCCCCTAGATATTTTATCATGAACTTAGACCCAAGTTTCTCCTTAACAATGTTAATCTCATGAATGTTATTTCCAGTTAAGACTATGTCGTCCACATAAACAAGCAAATAGACACTCACAGATTTAGACAATGAGTAATCACACTTACTCTGGTTAAACCCTAATTCAAGAAGAACATTCACCAATTTAGAATTCCACATTCTAGGTGCTTTTTTTAATCCATACAAAGACCTCTTTAACTTACATACTTTGGTTTCATTTTTTGAAAAATAACCATCAGGAAGACTCATGTAAACTTCCTCATTCAAGTCACCATATAGAAATGCATTATTAACATCGAATTGGTAAAGATTCCAATCATTTTGAACAGCCAAAGTTAAGACACATCTAACAGTCACAAGTTTGACAACTGGAGAAAATGTTTCTTCAAAGTCAATCCCTTGTTTTTTACTGTATCCTTTAGCAACTAACCTAGCTTTGAATCTTTCTATTTCACCATTAGACTTGTATTTTATTTTAAAAAATCCATTTGCATCCTACAAGACTTCTATTACTTGGTAAATCAACAAGCTCCCAAGTGTCATTTCTATGTAATGCCTCAATTTCAGCATTCATTGCAGCCACCCAATTAGGGTCCATGGCTGCTTCATCAAATGAGCTTGGTTCTTGTATTTTGTTAAGACTAGTGGCGAAGCATTTACAATCTAAACTTAGATTAGCATAGTTAACCACTTTGTCCATACTATACTTAACTTTTCCATCTAACACATAGTCCTTCAAGTTACTAGGTAAGAAGGAACTCCTAGATGATTTCCTAGTACTGATTTGTCCCTCTATTTGATCACTAGATGATCCCTCAGATCTCAAAGTTTTATCATCTCCAAGTATCACACCCTTTACCCTATCAGACCTGTCCCTAATTGGAATAGGTTGCTGAGACACAGCCAAGCCTTCAGATCCAATGGAACCAGTCTCTGAATGCAGAGACCCATGTGTCACTGGATCATGTTGTTCTTGACCTTTTGTCTCATCATAGGGATCCTGAGACTGTTCAGTGTCATTGTTTTCATACCAATCAAAAAAATTCAAATCATTAATTTCTGAAAAATGATTATCATCAAACATTTTGAAAATATTGTTTTCTTTGAAAGGAAATATTTGTTCATAAAACTTTACATCTCTAGAATAAAACTCAGTTTTACTATCTAAACTGAACACTTTATATCCTTTCTTTTCTGTTGAATAACCAATAAAAACACATTTTTTCTGATCTACTTTTAAGTTTATCAGATTCATTTAGTATGGTACAGAAACAGAGACACCCAAACTGTCTTAAGTGGTCAAGAAAAAGTTCAAAACCATATACTACCTCATATGGAGTCTTTCCACCTAGCACAGATGTAAGAGTCCTATTTATTAGATAAGAAGCAGTTAGGACACAATCTGACCAATACTTAACAGGACCACCACTTTGAAACATTAAAGCCCTAGCCACATTGAGTAAGCGCCTATGTTTTCTTTCCACAACACCATTTTGTTGTGGAGTGTAAGTGCATGTAGTTTGATGAATTATTCCCTTTTGTCTACACAAGTTGTTCGTTTGATTATTTACAAATTCAGTCCCATTATCACTTCTTAGAATTTTAACCTTTTGTGAAAATTGGGTCTCAATTATGTTCAAAAAATCTTGTATATTCTCAAAAACTTCTGTTTTGGTTTTCATTAAACAAATCCAGACAGCTTTGGAATAATCATCTACTATGGTTAAGTAATATTTGTATCCTTCTTTACTGCTGACCTTATATGGACCCCACACATCTATATGAACAAGTTCACCTATAGTTTTAGTCTTGTGTTCACTCAAACGGAAAGGTTCCCTGTGTTGTTTTGCCTTATGACAAACCTCACAAGGGACTTCATCATCCACACTTCCTAAGTTAAGCCTGTTTTTAAACATTTTTATAGCTTGACTAGATGGGTGACCTAACCAAGCATGCCATAAACTAGTTTGCACAAAACTATTAAAACACACCTGATTAACAACAAAGGACCTTCTACAATAGTACAAACCATCAACTTGGTTACCAGTCATTAGGACTTTCCTTGTGATTAAGTCCTGAATATAACACTTGTGTTCATCAAAACCAATGTATAGTTTATTGTCCTTTGCTAACTTATGGACAGGAATCAAATTGACACAGTAATCAGGAACAACAAACACATCCCTAAGAATAACCTGACTAGCCAATTTTAAGTTTCCTATTTTGGTGACCAAAGCATCAGTCCCATTAGGATGTTTGACTCTGATATTAAGACTAGTTACATCTATACAATCAGTAAGGCTATTGTCATTATTTACCATGTCTTGACTTGCCCCAGAATCTGTTATCTAACCCATACTTTTTTTCCCAGAAAATCAAAAGACTGGTTTATAAAAAGAGTTAGCACAAAAAAACAAAGTATTACTACCTTTCACATTGCAGCTTTGCACATTATCAGTGGACTTATCACTTAACAAACTCAGTAACCTATTAATTTGATCACTAGACAGAGAGTTAACATTTACATCAGAACTACCTATGGAACTTTGATTTGCAACTGTTTCTTTCCTTGCCCTCCCTTTTGTCTCATCCAGGGAGGATACCCTATGATTTCAAAACATTTATCAACTGTATGTCCAATTTTATTACATTGTGAACACTTTAGGTTTTGTTTAGAAACCTTATTATTTTTTTTGAACTCAGGAAGTTGATCTGTTTTAGAAAATAAAGCCAATGGTTGTCCCCTTTTTAGAAACATTGCTAGAGTTTCTATGAGACTCTTCTCTAGAAACTATAGCAAATGCCTCCTTAACAGTAGGCAACACTTCTTTGATTAAAAGACTTGTTCTAACACTATGATAGACACTATCGAATCCCATTAAGAATTGCATTAACTTTATCAAATTACTGAAATTATTGAATTCCCTAGCAGCATTGCAAGTACAAGAAGGCAGTTCCAAAATTTGATCAAGTTGTCTCCACATTATATTCAATTTATGATAGTACTCTGAAACAGTTAAACCATTTTGACTAAAAGAGTTGATATTCTGATAAAGATCAAATACAACAGAGCCATCAATTTTATCATATGTCTCTTTTAGTTCAAACCTGACTTCACTGGCAAGTTCAGAAAAAAAACATGACACATATATAAGTCCTCACTTATAGAGTTTAAAATCCAAGTTAAAACAATAGAATTGCATCTATCCCATTGTCTAGCCAACACATCATCATTTGTAGACCTAACACATGTTTTGTCTATGAACACCCAGTTATTCTTAACTTGTAAAGCTAATTGAAGTGAGTTAGCCCACACATTGTAATTATCAGTCTCTTTTAGTTTGACAGTTATAATACTCATATTAGCAGAGTCATTAGGGTGTAGATAGAGTGGGTCACTAGCATCAAGTTTGCTAATGAGAGTCACATTTGGCCCCTTAGGTCCTAGAATTGGATCCACAATAGGACCTAGGTTAGGGTCAACAGGACCCTGATCATCAACCACTTTAGACAATCAATCAAACAATTAACTAACAAATAACACTAAATCAAACACACACGAAGCGAAGCTGTGCAAGTGTCCAGATTTCTGGTTCGTCACTCAAAGGGTGCCAGGACAAGTCTTTACACACGAGCTTCAACCCTAAATCTAATACACATAGTCAAGACTAAAATAAAACTAATTACAACAGCAAATAACATAGGGAGCAAACCAGACAAACACACGAAACGCCCAATACCGGTCCACCTAACCCGGTTAGTGGCAATCTAGACACATACATACAAAAACTCAAAAATAAAGGAAGGATCAAACTAAATTAAACCCAAGTTAGGGTTTCTCCAAGTCTGTGTTCTTTGATTGGGAACAACAGACAGCAGGCTAGGGTTTTTACGACCCCTAGAACATCGCCTTCTAAACTCCTTCAACAAAGTTGCCAAACCCTAATTAGGGTTGCAGAAACCAAGGAATCAACGATGATAGCATTCTGATACAAATCTTTGTAAATCACAAGATCTATATCAAGAACCCTATTTCACAGCGGAATCAACCCAAGAATAACCCAAAATAGGTCACCGGAGCTTCTAAAGCTTTGATACCATGTTACAAAACATGGAATTACAATCAAACACTTTTATTGAACAAACTCAACCCAAAATATTGTTTACACCCTAAATACAGAATCAAGAACTAAACAAACTTAATATAAAACAAAAAATCAACCTAAAACGGACACTTAGAGATTATCACAAGATAATCTCTACAATCTTCTATGACCTAACTCTCCTAGAAAAGATTCAAGACGAATCTATTTTATAACCCTAACAAAGTTGAGAGAAAAATATCAGAAGACAAGAAGTGGAAATAGCTGAATATTGTTGAGAGTGTTAAACTTGTTTCCAAAGAACGGGACAGCCTTTTATAGAGCCTTTGCCAGGTTTGGATAGAAGCACAACTGAACCAATATGAGCCATTAGATCCAAAGGAGAAAACACACAATCAAATGATCTGGACCATTGAAACTTGCTTTGTAAATAGCTATGTGGATTGCCAGCGTGGCAATCTCACATTTCTGATTAAACCAGGAATGGGCTGAATATATTGGGCCGGACTAATGCAATACAACCCACATCCATATCTCTTGATCAGCAACAAAACTGGGCCGCTACCACTTTATCACTTGAATTGGACCGCTACAACTTGATCTTCTATCAACTGGACTGGACCTCTACAACCACATCTCGAACACATTGATCTGCATAACAACCAACCATACATAAGAAACAAGATAACTAAGCCTAAGTATTAAATTGGACAATATCACCGGATGATTGATGATTATGATCTTTCAACAATTTCCATTGATGATTTTTATGGACGAGGTGGCTTTTATTTTCTGAACTTATTTCTATGTTTGTTTTTGGTTTTTGCGAGTTATGGTGACTGGATCAAACAGATCTATTACAGACGGCAATATTGGTGGCCGACCGTCGAGCTCCTGTTATAGGGTATCATAATAATAATATCCAGAATAATAATCAAAATATAATTAAAACCTACAAACAAAACGATGTCGTTTCGGAAGAAGGTAATACTACTAAGGTGTTTTATGATTATCCAACGCCTATACAAAAAGGAAACGATGACGTATCTGAAGAAGGGGATACTAAGGCATGTTGCGATTTTCTAATACTTATAACCACAAACAAAAACTAGCTACGGAGTATTTGATTTTTTTTTGTTTTAATTATTAATCATCTGTACATATATTATTATTTATGTGTTTATGATTTGAAGGTGAGGTTTAATTGTGAGGTAAAGGACATGGGGTTTCTTAGTAGTAACGATGAGGCTTTTCGTCTTAAATGCAAGACGCTTCGTGAAATTATACATATTATTCGCTCACGCAAGACGCCTACACCGAAAGAAAAGCAAGTGAAGTACTGGATGTTACGGACTATTGAAATAAAAGATCCAACAAATTTGATGATGGTGGATTTCCTGCATCAGTGTTTTTATTATTACTTTCAAGGTGGGTCGTACTCTATATATGCTTATTTTTTTCTAACTAATTTTGCGATTAATGGGAAAGTGAGTTGTTAAAAATCAAATAGATTTGAGTATATGCTTATAACATACGCATAAATAATCAAATTAAATATCTTATGAAAACAATGTGCACGATATTTCTTTTAGCTATATGTTATTGCAGTTTTAAATATTAGTAGATATAGAAAATTATTAATATTTGACGTATATAGTGAATTTATATTTTAAAATTATATGATTTTGTTTTTGATAAATAAAGAATTTTTAACTATTCCATATATTGATATCTCTCTATCTGTTGTTGTTTATAGTTTTAATTTACTGTTTAATAGGGATGCATTGTTGTTAGATCTTCAAATTGTGTTACTGGAATCATTCAAGGTGGTTCGTGTGAGAGATTTCAGAGATGTGATAAGTTTTTCAATGGTTGCAATTTCCAACTTAAGTGATTGTTTAGTTGATTAAGTTAGGAATTATAGGAGTCTTTAGAATATGAGAGATTAGGGAGATGTAATTAGTTTTTAAATAGTTGCATGTTACTTAAGTGATTGTTTATCTGATGTTATTAGGTTTTAGGTTAGGGAATATGAGTTATTACTGATTAAATACTATGGACATGCAATGATTGAGTGTGAGGGATTGAAAAGATGTGATTATGTTTATGTACTTTGAGACTTTGAGTAGATCTTTGCTAGCAATAAGTTTGAATTTAGCTGTATTGATGTTACATAGCTATAAGTAAATGACTATTGGTAACTGGTAAGTTCAGTTTTGGTTCATAATGGTTTGAATTAGAAGTTTTTATAGTTTGTTGGTTGTTGAGGGTTGAGAGTAGGTGTAGAAAGGTATTGACGGACACTCATGATTGAGCCAACTGAAAGTGAAAGCAAGGTATGGTGGAGGGTAATGTTTTTATTTTTAGATTGAGAAAGGAACAGTTGATCTCAACAACAATGTCATCAAGGTATTTTAGCAGTTAGATTATGATTGTTTTGGAGTAATTTATTCTCGAATATTATTAGTGATATTAGAAAATTATTATGTTTGCATGTGCTCCTTACCCGCCACAACTCCTCATGGCTGATAAGTGGATCAAACCGTATTCTAGAGAATACGCAGTATACCCTGCTCCATGGCTTCATGCTGCTAAGTTATAGCCTACCACATGTTCGTCTCTCACTCCCACCTTCCGAACTCCTATTCCAAACACTGTTTTTATGTGTTGAGTACCAATGGTATGGGTAACCCGTTGAGTGGGTTAGGCTCAAAGAAATTAAGCAAGAAGCAAGACTTTGAAAGAATTCTCTAAATTTCATTCCTATATATATTCATAAAGGCATAGCCTTTTATAGGAAAACAAATGACAAGAAATCTAAATTTACTCCTAACAAAATGGAAATAAACGTTAGGTGAAGATATGGGTATCCCAATGATCTCTCCATTATTTTAGCACATTAAAACAAAAGACTAAATCAAATGCTCCTGTTATGCTCCATAATGCACGCGTAACAGTTCCGTAATGCATGTGTTTGGCCTTCGGGTCCGCATTGGCACATAACATTATGTAACAGGCCGTGTAGACAATGTGTATGGAGACCGTAACCTCATCTGTACTCTTCAGCCACCATAGGAGTATGAAGAGAAAGCCGAAGCTACTACTTAAGTGAGCTATGAATCATCACATTTGCTTCAAGGTTCAGGTCAGTGAATGCAAATGGGAATTAATGATCTGTATGAATGAGTTTACGATCGGTATGTTTTCTACTTTTATCATTTTTATTAAGTCATATTAGATTTTTCAATCCCGGGACACTCCCGGGGTAATCAGCTAGTAATTTACAATGTAATCACCATCTTTTAGCTGCAGCAATTGATGTTCTTTAGTTTTTGTTACTGAAAAATTCGCACGTCTATATAATTATCTTTTGAGATTTTTTTATCATCATGAATCATCCTGAATCTCTAGGCTATTTTTGCAATCACTCTATACAAACAGAATCAACGACAAAACAAACCAAAGTGGATTTCATCCCATCAAAACGTGTATTGCACTAATTATGAAATATGTATATGAAAAGTGCATGATATGAGGTAAAAATTGAATGTATAGTGTTAGAAACATGCCTAAAAACTAAAAAGCGCCGAATAGATTTTTTTTAACTGTGACTTTCTTATGAGTGATTCATTGTCACGATGCCGACCGAAGTCGTCACCTCGCCAAGGCTGGCCGAATTCCGTGTTCTATTGGATCAGGACCGGCTTGTCAGCCTTGGTGGCGTCCCCCCGGAAACCGTACTGCCTCCACACGAGTCGCCTCGCTGAAGTAACAGTCAGATGAAAACTGGGGTGACGCTCAGAATCAAACCCTCCTCGGTGGTTGTTTTGTAAAATGTTTCTAAAATGTTGCATACCTTCTTGTTTCTATTGCTAACATTATTATAAAACAGTTACACAATGCCAACAATATTTATTGCGATAACACATCATGTCATTCTGAATGTTAGTTCAGATAATGGGCATTATATGTGCATGAATAATCATGATAATGCCCCCAACATCATCCCCTATGGATTATATGGATATTAAGAGAGTGGGACATTTCTAGTATAATGCCCAAATAGGATAAAAATATGAAAAGTAATAACTAAAAAGAGCATTAAGTAGCTTTAACCATTACACATTTTTTTAGGGGCCTTATAATAATGACGTGGAGGAAAATGTCCCCTAAGAGGCATCAACCATTACTTATGGTCTTAAACTATATTGATTCTATAACTAATTTAAATTCACGAACAAATTTAAACCATTGTTTATTTTTTTTTTAAATTAAAATCTGATTAGGGTGTTAAATCTTGAAAAAGCATATTTGAAAAATTAACAAATCAATTAAGTTGATTAATATGTGGGAGGCGCTTCCGGTTAACAAATACGCTTCTGGGACATGGAAAGCTATTGTCAAGGTGGTGTCCGGAATGAAGGTGAATGAAGTGGCTACTCATACTTTTATAAGAGCTAAAGTTGGGAATGGTGGATCGGTGAGATTTTGGCTCGATATTTGGCTAGGAGATACAGCTCTAAGGAATAAATGGCCTTTGTTGTATTGGTTAGAAGGGTATAAAAGCTTTACAGCTGCGGACAGAACCAAAAGAGAGGGGAATAAGCTAGTTATAGATGCAGAATGGATTAATAATATACAATCTACGGAAGAGTTAGTGCAGTGGGTTAACATGTGTGAAGCCGTGGATTGTTTCAATGCAGGGATGGGTCAAGATGGGTGGATATGGGCTGTGGAAGGACAAAAAGAATTCTCAGTCAAGGGGGTGGCGGATTTGCTACTCCATAGATATGGTTATGGGTCTAATTTTGTCATTAAATGGCTATCTTGGGTTCCATTGAAGTGTTTTATAATGGCATGGCGGGCGAAAATGAATCGATTACCTACGAAGGACGCTTTAGTACAGCGAAATATAAACATTCAGGATACATCTTGTTCTTGGTGTCACGCTACAGTGGAAACAGAGGTACATGTGTTGATCGGCTGTTCAATTGCGGCAAATGTTTGGGATCGGATAAGTTCGTGGTGTGGTATTCCTCCTATATTCGCGTTTAGTATGCAAGATTTATTGCAACTTTATAAAACAAGTCCGGGATGTAAAATGAAAAAGAAGATCTTGCATGGGATTGTGATGGTGATGGTGATGATGTGGGCGATTTGGAAGGCAAGAAATGACACGATTTTTAACGGGGCTCAAGCTAGTGTGGAGTAAATTGTTTCTAGTGTTAAATCCTTATCATTTCTTTGGTTTAAGAATAGAACAAAATGTAATAGGCTTGTGTGGAAGGATTGGTGTCATACTCCTATGTATATGTTGTAATGGTTTGAGCCGTCGGTCCTCACTTTGAGGTCCGGTTTTTGGCGTTTTTGAATGAAAGCCTTTTTTCAAAAAAAAAAAAAAAATTAAGTTGATTAAGAATGTAATATATTTCTGGGTTAGATTCGGTTTTAAGACCAAGAACCACACGTCCACACACAAACACCTATTCAATAAGAAATGCTACTAGCAAAAAATACCAATTACTTTCCTAGCTTCTCGATCCGTCTCAACCGTGATAGTTGTGACTTGTGATGATCCTCTCCAAACAAAACTATTGGCTTATTCATTAATGGGCTGTGATAAGTGGCCCAAGATTATGTGTAATCTTGTTTTTCCCTTAACTGCTTCTTCCATCCATTTTTCTATTATACCAACTTTACTTGCTTGATCTTTAAACTCAACTAGATTGCGTCCCCCGCGCGTTGCGGCGTGGGAATCTAGTGATTGTGAGTTAGCCGTATAGGATTTGATTACATACTTTGATAATTAACACTAACATCCTGGATACAAAGCAAAGGCCAACGACGTCCATTTTTCTATCACGTGTGCCTCACAGAACATAATGTCAACCTGGGAATATATATGCATATATATATAGGAGAAAGAGTTGCCATGTGAAAGCATGCTAAGTCACATTATCGTCTCGATTGAATGATGAGAGCATGTTATATTTTCATAGCTGCTGATGTTCAAAAAGAAATTTTGAAAAGCATCATCATAGTCTAAAAAGGAAAAGGCAACAAACAGTACAATTCAATAGAGAGTGCACCTTCTTGGGATGAATATCTAATAGTTCCCATTAGTTGTTTAACTTGATTTTCAGTTACTTTCATACCTTTCTTGGTAAGCCCTTATTTTAGCTCTTCAACAATTATAGTTTCATTATTGTTAGTATCCATTTCTTTGAACGTTTCCTTCAATCCGAAAACTTAATCATATATACAGAAAAGCCAACAACAAACTTAATCATATAATAGATATAATGAAGTAGTTGGCTTGAAAATAAAGAAAAATATATAATACAAAATCAGAATTTGCAATGTATTCTAGTATTCATGTAATCTCAACCATCTAAACATAAGGTTGTGATCATATGACTACATAAATGTGATCAAATGTTCCACCTGCATCAGCGATCTGTTGTATCATTATGTTATTGTCATTTCTTCAATCTTGCATCCAAATTCACCACATAAACATCAACATTGCTGACTCTATAGTTATGGCTTATCGCTGAGTCCCTAAAACATCAAATTTGGGTTAATGAGATATAAAATAATTGGATAGAGGCATTCATATGACCAACAAAATCAACAGGTAACAACAACCAAAGCATCAATTTATTAATCTATTTAATGGTTCTTTTTTTTTTTTATGAAAGATTCCGAGTCAAAAAATAGGTCAGAAGTGTTAAGCATCATTTCCATTCATTTATTTCATGGCAGCCATATAAAAAATAACAGATATCTGAAAACAACATGCTTTAACTCAAACAGTTGCCATGCAACAATAGATCAGAAAACGAAAACACTGTACATAATCAAGGCATCTCATTAAAAAAACTAACGATGAAAAGGATGAACAAAGCAAAAGATGCAGGCGGCAACTTCAAAGATAAATGACAATAACACAAACCCCAAACAAAACGAATAACTAATCCAAGCAAAGAGGAGAGAAAACAGTGGAGCAAAACACAGATGAAAAAAGAAAATAAAGAAGCGCGGGAGAATTATTAGATGTTTAAACATAAAGTCGTTAATTCTTCTAAAGCCTTTTGTTTTATTTGATAGAATGCATTAAAATTAAGTGACAAAAGCCTTGAAGCAGATTCATGGCTGGCAAAGAAGTTACCTGGTCGTCCACAAATAGATAGCAAAGGTCGGTGTTTGGCAAAGAACTCTTCAACACCCTGATGTTGATAGGGTTTGCATCATCTGCCATTTAAGAAAAGACAAATTACCTACGCAGCCGCATTAGAACAGAGATTCACAAACTGCAGAATTCAAAAAGCATAGGCACTGCGACCATCAAAATCATCGAATGGACCAAGCTGACACTGTTGAGATAACTGACACTACTGTCGGCTTCCTTGTTCTCCAATTATGAAGCTGAAACGGTGTAAAACACAAAATTTGATTAGTCAACCAACAAAACAATATATGGATCACCGAAACAACCCAACAAACACATAATAAGATAAACAGTTAAATAAAACCCTAAATTAAACGTAACCATAGCTATTAAAACTAAAGTGCATCTCAACAATCATAATAATATATTAGACGTGGCAGGTATGATCTGAAAGGAATTAGATACCTGATTATTCTTCATCTCAGTTGAATACTAGCTGATGCAACTGCACTAACTCTTCTTGTTTCCCTTGGCCAGCTTGTTCGAATATGTAAACCCTTTTCTTTTAGAAATATATAAGGCTTATACGACAAATTTCAACCTAAAAGATAACAAAAGAGATTTATTAATACACTATCTAGCGACTCATTGAATTTTAGTTAAATCCAGAAAACCCAAACTACCTGCTAATGGCGATGGTGGTGCGGAGTGGTTGTGATATTAAACCGTTAGAAAAGGAGAGTTAAGCCAAAAAGAGTGTTGTTGTATAGAAAGACTGCTGTTGAAATAGAGAAAACAAACGAAAAAACAAAATTACAATTTTCTACCATTGTTTAGCCAAAAGTCATCCATTCATCCGAAATGAAGACCCTGGGAAACTGATTATGTTGGTTGTATGAACCTACACTATATAAAAGTAGTAGTGTATCAGGTTATAAAGGATCATTATTTTTTGACAAATTCATGTGTTAATCAAGCTCGGTAGCTTTCATCCTATTTTCTTTGAGCTAAAGTTTTTGTTTAGCCCGTTGCTCGTTATTTTACAGTATAAGTGAAGATTGTAACTTACAAATAGTTGAGGAATTTCGGCTGTAACAATAACCAATTCATTCTACCTGCACTTCAAAACAATGAGAGAGAGTAAAATTCAACCTCAATTGTATTCAACTGGTTCTAAATTGCATGGGGGAAGCAAGTCAATGCAAACAAAGTTGAAGCTATCTAATATATTTCCCAACAATGAGCATGTGAATGCTAACATCCAATTGAAAATTCAAGTTCGGCTATGCTCCTTTGTTGGATCATTATTAAGCTGCTCTTTTGGTTTGAACTTGCTAGTTAACACTTAAGTGTTTAGCAAGTTCTTTGTGAGTGTTAGCACAGCGGAATGTTTATAAGTTTTATAGCTACACTTTGTCAACAGGAGTTATTACTCCCCCTGGAATCAAGAACTAATAAATGAGAAGTGTTTATTGAGAATCTAAGTATTGAATGAGAATGAAACACTTTGACAGATTCTCAGTAAACACGAAATGGAAATAACAATAATAAGAGTTGAAGGATTTCTTGTATTAAAATCAATGTCTAAAACAGAAGGATGAATCCTTCTATTTATAGACTTTACAAATACATGAACCTTGCCAAAAAGCAAGTTCAGAAACAAGTTGCAGTCTTGGAACTTGTGCATAAAGTAAAAAGAAATACTAAAGTATTAAACTACTGATATACAAAGGCGGTGGAAAAGATCTTCTGTAAGTGCTGATGAATGACAAACTACTGATGAGTAGTTTGTCTTCAGCAGTTCTTCAGTTGAAGTGTCTGGTTTGAACTTCAGAACTTCTGATGACTTCTTCTTCAGTACTTCTGAATCTCTTCTTCAGCAGTTTGATTCCTTGTCTTCAGCAGTTCCATACTTAGAGTATTTTGACAGAAAGTGAATTAGACTAAGGTTTGCAAAAGTGGTTTCACCAATCCTTTTTGTCCTAACAATCTCCCTCTGGATTGATGAAGCCAAAACCTTACTAATTCCTTATTGTTCATTTCTGTCTTTCACAATTTTCCATATTCCTTTGAACATGGAATTCTTGAGCTGGTTGAGTTGATCATCAGTAAGAGACCCTTTTCTTGGTTCCAAGTGTTGGATTGTAAGCAGGTCTTTGGTTGACAGTTTCTTCAGTTCATTCATTGACCTATATTCCCTGCTTGTTTGATCTCTTCTTGTCACAAGTACTGAGTTGTTATCAGTAAAGGACCATCTGATGACTGGTACTTTAGACTTGTCAAAGTCTGCAGTGTGGGGAACCATGGTGGTACCCTGGGTTTCTCCTGAGTGTTGAATGTTTTCAACTTCAGTGACTCTCAGGTGGGATTCACCTCCTTGCTGTTGTTCCATCACATTAGGTATCTGAAATGTTGGCAAATGATGTTCAGTTGTTACCTTAGTATGCAGTTTGTCTGTGATGGTCCTTTGGATTTGATATGCAAAGGTGGAAGGATCCCTGAATTGTGTGAGCAGAGGCTTCTCTTCTATGTCAAAATCAGAATGTACTACTGTACTATCTTCTAGTAGTACCATTCTGAAATCAGTCTTTACTTTTTCCTCTGTCTTCTTTCTTTGGGTAGCTGGTCTTCTTTGAACACCAGAAGTTCTAACTACTGAAGTTGAAGCTTCAGCAGTTTGAAACTTCTCTAGATTAGCAGCCCTTGCAGCCTTGTATTTTCTGTATGTATCCACCAATCTTTCTTCTTTCCACATGGACACTGAGGCTTTTGAACCATAACCATTGGCTACCAGTTCTTCTATCATCTGAGCTCTCTTGGCCTTTGTGTCTTTACTTGTTGCAAGTTTATCTGCAACAAGTTGAGCTCTTCTTGTCAGCTCTTCCACAGAGAGTCTCTTCAATGTATGGGCTTTGACTTTGCTGTTCTTCATAATGTAAGACATCAGTTGATGTCTTTTGTCTTGTTCAGCAATCTCATCAAGGCTAGCCTGCCTTTGTAGTTCAGCTTCATAAGCCTGAAGTTTTTCTTCATGGCTTAGGTCTAAGTCATCCCTTTCTTCCAGATTTTTCCAGATCAGATCTTCTCTGGCCTTCTTTTGGGCTGCAACTAAACTCTTCTCTAGTAATTCAGCTGATTGAGAGATTGGAGAAGGGTTTAGCACAGTCATTGTTGTAACTGTTGTAGTAGGCCTGATAGGAGCAGATGTTGGTTGAATAGGAGCAGTTGTTCTGGAAGGGTCAGCATTTTGAGTCTTGGAAGTGTTAACTTCTGATGGCTTGACAACTTCTGAAGGTTTGTCAACTACTGAAGGATTGTCTTCAGTACTTTCTGATTCTTCATCAGAACTTTGGCCATCCAAGGTTTCTTCATTATGCCCTTGGGATTCATCAGCCTTTTCAGCATCTTCTATTTCTTGAATAGAGACACCAAACTGTTGTGCCAGTTTCTCTTTTCTGGCTTGATCTTGTTGATCTCTAGCTAGGATAGCCACTCTTGCCTTTCTTCTGGCTTCAAGTGTATCCATAGGTACCTTGATTTTCTCCCCCTTTTTGGCTTTATCACCTTTGGAAGTTGAAGCTTGGGAGAAATGACCTTGAAGATGAGCAATCTGTTTGCTGTTGTGATCAATCTTGTTAGACAGATCATTCATCTTCGTCTGTATCACTCCAAATTGATTCTTCATGGACAGCTCCAAGTCAGCTGTGTATGTTTGGATATGATTTTTGATGAGGGTGTTCATCATGTGATACAAGGGACCATCTGGGCTACATAGTTGGTTTAGGTCTATGCTTGGTTGCCCAGGGAATTGGGTAGGCATTTGTAGTGAGGGGTGTGTTTTTTGGTTGATCTCCTTGTTGTACAGGAGATGCCACTCTAGGGGAATCATGGATTGAGTGGGCTTTAACCTGAGATGGTGTGACTAGCTTCTTGAGCTTAGAGACACCAGGTGCAGGACCTTCACTTATAGCCGTCAATTCAGTAGTTTTGAGTGTTGAAACATCATCCAAATTAATGGAATCATCTGAATCCCTGATTACATCCTCAATGAGGACTGTATCAGTTACATCATGAGCTGAGCCCAACTCAGTTGTCTCATGTACCTCTTGTTCTTGGTACAAAGGATTTCCTACCTCAGGCATTAAGCCTTCATCAGTAGTTGCCACAGTTGAGGTCTTAGCTGTTTTACTTCTGTCCTCAGGTCCACCACTGGGTGGTAAATGAGTAGTAGCAGCCTCAAAAGTACCAAAGGTTTCTATGTTTGGGCTTAGAGACCCTGGTTCATCCTCATCTCTTTGGTTAGGGCTATGAGTGTCCACATCCATGTCACTGTCTGAGTCTATGTCCCCTGTTTGATGTGGTTGATGGGGACTGACATGTGTTGATGGGACTTTCTCTTTTAGCCCGGAGAGAAGTTTGGCTATTTCAATGTCTGGTTCAGAAATTTGGGGTGCTGGTTCAGTAGTTTGGGCAGTGGGTTCAGCAGTTTCAAAAGAAGAATCTATTGGAATAGTTTTTCTAAGTCTTTTTCTTTTGAAAAGGATAGTTATTGGTGCTCTTGGTGGGGTTTGAGATGGATGAGACTGAGAGGATGTTTCAGTCACATCTTTAAGAAGTGCAGATTGCACAGTAGTTTGTTCAGGCATCTCAACCTCCTGAACAGCTTTTCTTTTGGTTTGGTGGGTTTTTGTTTTGTTATCTTGGGTTTCTTGGCCTTTGGTGGAGTAGGTTTGGAAGATGAGGGTTCCATGGGGACTGGTTCTGGTTCCCCTTGGTCATCTTCTGGCCAGGCAGCCTGTTTGTTGTGCCTTGAGTATGCTTGTGAGGTTAAGGGTTTTAAAATTTCAATTTTACCCACAAGCACCTCATTACCCAGTTCAGATATTATGCACTGCATAATGAACCTTGGATATAACAAAAACTTTTTCTTAGTGTTATTGTGATGTAACACCAACTCATTAAAGAAAAGTTTTGATGCCCTGAAATTTGTTTCATTCACAATAGAATGAAAGATTGGTTGAAAGGTTGAGGGCATCTGGTCATAAGACCCAGTTTTAGGACTCAAGCACATAATAATATAATGAAACAAAAGTTTATATTTTGGTTCAAAATACTTTTTAAAGATTGTAGCTTGTGAGAGAGTACCTTGATAACCACACTCAGTCATGGTTAGGTGGATAGCAGAGTTGTCAAACTTCTCAGGGGCATTCACATCATTGAACCCCAGTCTGTTTGAGAGTATGGCCTGTGTTATGGCCATTTGTCTTCCTCTAATTGTTGAGTTGAGGGAGATAACTTCATCATCCACCATCACTGTCTCAGCATTAGCCCAGAACTCATTTAGAGTTTCAGGATGAATTGGTGGGTCTATGGTGAGAGCGGTGAAATATTGGGATTTGACGACGAGATCAATGATCTCATCGTATTGGGACCAGCCTTCTTGTTTTCCTAAGTAGGCTCTGAGATTGTGTCCCTGTTTGAGAACTAAAGCCATGTGGTTTGTGTGTGTTGATGAATCGAACAGTGATTTTGTGTTGCAGGTTCAGGGGTTTGAGAGCTTTCTTGAGAGAGAAGAGGGAATTTTTGTATTTGAAAGGATAAGTGTTGAAAAAAGATATTTATCAGAAGTTTTTTAACCGCTTGGATCTTCTTTATTAGAAGTTTTTAAACCGCCTAGGTTAAAAATCTCTTTATCAGAAGTTTTAAACCGACTAGGTCAAACTTCTGATGATGGGAAAAGTCAGTTTTGCCCTTTTTGACTAAACTGCTGATGAAGGATTATCTTCATCAATAGTTCCCATTTCCTCTTCAGTAGTTTTAACAGCTGATGAGAAATACTTTATAAATACTTTTATTCACAACTTCTGAAGTTTATTTATAAGAAGTTATTCACTTTTCAGAAATTATCCCCATACTGATGTTTTGTTCATCAGTAGTTTCTCTCTTTTCAGAAGTTTTTCAAGTGTTTTGAAAACATATGTAAGTGAAAAACAAAAAATGTGGAGAAAAATAAATAGAAACACTTACAAATTCAGCATCCCTAGCATGGATACTAACTTCTGAAATGTTGATGTGTCAAGGGGTTTAGTGAAAATGTCAGCTATTTGATTAGCTGTTGCTACATGTTTCACTTCAATCTTGCCTTTTTCATAGCAATCTCTTATGAAATGATACCTGATTTCAATGTGTTTAGTTTTTGAAAACTGAACAGGATTTTGAATGATGCTAATGGCAGATTTGCTGTCTACAAGCAATGGTGTCTTGGTCTCTTTGATTCCATAATCAAGAAGTTGATATTGGAGCCATTGTATCTGTGATGTACAACTTGCAGCTGCAATGTATTCAGCTTCAGCAGTTGAAGTTGCAACAGATGTTTGCTTCTTTGATTGCCAGGACACTAGACAGTTTCCCAAGAATTGACAACCACCAGATGTTGATTTTCTTGACATTTTACACCCTGCATAGTCACTATCTGAAAAAGCTGATAACTTGGTATTGCTTGAAGCAGGATACCAAATTCCAAGTGTGGGAGTTCCTTTCAGATATCTGAAAATTCTTTTGACTGCAATAAAGTGTGATTCCCTAGGAGCTGATTGATATCTAGCACAGACACATGTTGAAAACATAATATCTGGTCTAGAAGCAGTTAGATATAAAAGGGAACCTATCATACATCTATACATGGTTTGATCAACCTGTTTTCCTTGATCATCTGGTTCAACTTGTGTGGTTGGTGTCATGGGGGTGGAACATGATTTACAGTCTTGTAAAGAAAATTTGTTTAATAATTCTTTAACATATTTTGATTGATGTATAAAAGTTCCATTTGTTTGTTGTTTAATCTGCAGTCCCAAAAAGTACTGCAGTTCCCCCATTGTACTCATCTCAAATTTTGATTGCATGAGTTTCTTAAATTCTTCACACAATTTTGTGTTTGTTGAACCAAAAATGATATCATCAACATATATTTGAACAAGTAAGATATGATTTCCAACATGTTTTATGAAAAGTGTTTTATCAATGGCACCTCTTGTGAAGTTATTTTTGAGTAAAAAGGTTGAAAGTGTATCATACCAGGCTCTTGGAGCCTGTTTGAGCCCATAAAGAGCTTTGTCTAGTTTGTACACCCACTCAGGATGAGAAGGATCCTCAAACCCAGGTGGCTGACAAACATACACTTCCTCTTTTATCTTTCCATACAAAAATGCACTTTTGACATCCATTTGATAAACTTTTATTTTGTTGGAAATGGCATAGGCCAGAAATAACCTGATGGCTTCAAGCCTTGCAACTGGAGCAAAGGTTTCATCATAGTCAATGCCTTCTTCTTGAGAGTAACCTTATACTACCAGTCTTGCCTTGTTCTTAATTATCATACCAGCTTCATCTTGTTTGTTCCTGAAAACCCATCTTGTGCCAATTGGTTGCTTGTTTGGAGGTAAGGGACATATTTCCCATACCTGTTGCTTGTTGAATTGAAGCAATTCATCTTGCATTGCCTACACCCAATTGTTGTCTTTGAGGGCTTCCTGGTACTTCTTTGGTTCCAACTGTGAAATAAATGTTGAGAATAGACAAAAGTTGGAAAGCTGGTTTCTTGTAAGAACACCTGATGCAATATCACCCATGATTTGATCAAGTGGATGATCTTTGTGTTCGATCAGTTGTTGTAAACCACTGACAGGTGTTGGTGGCTCATGTTCTTCAAACAAACTACTGAGGTCTATTATATCTGGTTCAGCAGTTTCAGTGTCTTCAGTAGTTGCAGGTGCTGAAGCAGATGTTTGAGTTTGGCCTTCAGTATTTGTTGAATCAGAAGTTTGTGAAACTTCTGATGGTTTTGAAGTTGACTTAATGACTGTTTGAGGAGTCCATGGTGCTGGATCCTCATCATCAAACCTTTGATCACCATAATAAGTAGGTTTGGATGAAGTGACAGTCTTTTCAGGTTCAAAATGAAAGTTGTCAAGGTCAAAGAGTTCAGCAGGATGTGCTGGAATGTGAGTGTGTTTTGACTCATTGAACTTGACATTCAGTGTTTCTTCTACTATCCTAGTTTTTGAGTTAAAAACCTTGTAGGCTTTTCTAGTTGATAAAATAACCAAGAAAGTAACCTGAGTCAACTTTGGCAGCAAACTTTGAAATAGATTCCTTGATGTTCAAGATGAAACATTGACATCAAAAAGCCCTGAAAAAGGAGATAAGGGGCTTCATGCCATGAAGAACTTCATAGGCAATCTTTGAATGTCTCTTTACAACAAGAACTCTATTTGAACATAACATGATGTGTTAACTGCTTCTGCCCAGAAGTATAAAGGTAGGCCAGAATCAGCTAACATTGTTCTTGCTCCTTCTATTAAAGTTCTGTTCTTCCTTTCTACCACACCATTTTGTTCAGGAGTTCTGGCAACACTGAATTGTCTAATAATCCCTTTAGACAAACAGAAGTCATTCAGAGTTTTTTTCCTGAACTCTGTCCCATTATCACTTCTAATGGTTTTGACAGGTAGAGAGTATTGCTTCTCTACTTGTAGAATGAAGAACTTGATGATTTCAGCAGCCTCATCCTTGGAAAATAAGAAGAATACCCATGTAAATCTTGAGTAGTCATCAATGATGACTAAGCAGTACTTCTTTTTACAAGGCTCATGATCTTTACAGGCCCAAATAAGTCCATATGGAGTAGTTGAAGACATGCAGTTGTTTTTGATTCTTCAATAGACTTATAGGAGGACTTATGCTGTTTACCCTTTAAACAGGATACACAGTGTTCTTGACACTGGTATACTTTTTAAGGGTAGACCTCTGACCAAGCCCATTTTTGTGACTTTATTTATGGTTTTAAAGTTCACATGGCCAAGTCTCCTGTGCCAGAGATCAGTTTTTGAAGTTGATGCTCTTGAGAAGAAACAGGCAGTGTTGTTCAGTACTTTGTCTTTTTCAATGTCCACTGCATTAGACATTGCCACATCTTTTGGCAATTAACAAAGTATGATCTTCAATGATCTTCTCTATCAACTTCTGGCCTTCTGGTGATATGATCTTGCATGCTGTCTTTGTGAAAAAGGAAGAATATCCTTTATCACACATTTGTGACACACTAAGCAAGTTGTACTCAAGGTTTTTAAACAGATTGACCTTGTCAAACTGTATTTTGCCAGAGGAGACATTGCCATGTCCTAGCATATATCCCTTAGCATTGTTCCTAAAGGACACAGATCCATCTCTTTGACTGATAAAATTGCTTATCAGGTATCTGCATCCTGTCATGTGCATTGAGCCTCCATTGTCTACATACCAAATGCTATTCAAGCCTCTGGAAACTCTCTGCACAATATAGCAAATTAGTTAGATTTAGGAACCCAAGCCAGTTTGGCTTGGGTTTGCTCTTGAGAACATTTACAGTTTGTTCTTGACCAAGTTTAGAAATCCATGTCTTTTTGGCAATGGATTTTGCATTAAGCACAATGGTGGTATCCTTTTGAGGACCACCTTCAACTTTGGTCATCAGTAGTTGTACCATGTTCATAAGATCTTTAATCTCAGCAGTTTGTGAAACTGCTGATGATTTAGGTCTAACTACTGAAAGAGAATTTTGAGAAAAGACTTTTGTTGAGATTTTGCCTTTTTCTGAGAAAGGGTTTTTGCTGGTTGTTGTTTCTTGGGAGAAAAGGTTTTTGCATAATCATTTTTGATTTGTTCCCCCACAACCAGTTGTTGATTTTTCTTATTAAACTGAATGCCCTTTCTAAATCTGCAAAATTCTGTTTTGTGGTTGAACAGACCACAAATTTCACATTCTTTTGTCTTTTCTTTCAAAGACAAATCTCTGACAGTTTTGATTGGTTTTAGGTCATCAGTAGTTTTCAGGTTCTCAACTCCTGATGTAGTTGAAAACTGCTGATGACTTAAAGTCAGATTTAATCAATACTTCTGAAGAACTTTCTTTGTGTGATTTTAGAAAGTTTTCATGGAAAGATGTGCATTCTTCCTCTTCAGAAGTTTCACCTGAAACAATTTTTCTCCCATCTTCAGTAGTTTTGGGAGAGAAATATGTTGGTGTTTCAGTGTGATTGTACCCTATGCCAAACCTAACATTTGAAGCACTTTGTTTGTTTAGCAATAGTGGTACCCCTTACAAGATTCCACCCATTTTTCACCTGTGACCTTGGTGTCAGCAAGCTCTTGTCTGACATTTCCTAGGTCCTTAATCATTATTTTGATTTGTGCTTGGGTTTCAATAGCAGAGTTAGTCAATTTAGAAACTTCTTTTTGTTTTTGCAGAAAGTTTTCTTTCTAAATCACATTTTATCTGAGTGAGTTTTCTCTCATAGTCATTGGCTTTTCCTTGTAAGTGCACATTTGTCTCTCTCTTATGAGAGCAAAAGATTCTTTGCATGAATTTGAACATAATTTTGTCAAAGATTCTTTTGATACCTGTGACAAGGCAGATTTTGAGGAGCATCCCTCAAAAGCCATTAAGGAAAAGTTCTTTCTGCCATTGTCAGGCTATCCCCCAGTTGATGTCAAACATTTTGTTGTCTGCATCAGGATTGCACTCTGTGGTGTCAAAAGGAAGACTGCTCCAGTCAACATACCCTGAGGTAAATAAACTTTGTTGAGAGGGTTGTTGTTGCTGTGGAGGTTGTTGAGCAGCTGGAAAGGGAGGGATTGATTGTTGGCTCTGCATTTGTTGAGCAGGCATCTGTACATATTGTACTTGTTGCACATATTGGTGTTGTGGAGCTTGTGCCTGTACAAATGTGCACTCCTTGTGTTCCATTATTCCTGTTATAATTGGGGTTAAAATTGTTTCCAGATTGAGATTGGTTAAAGCCAGAGCTTCTACATTCTTTAGCAAAGTGTCCCAACTTTGACACTTATGACATCTAAGTTTAGATTTGTCAAAACCAATTTTTGTAGAACTGTTAAGTCCTGGAAACTTCCTTCCTGACCTTTTGTAAAATTTATTTGTTTTTAAACTTAACAGGCCAGTTGGTGCAAAATATCCATTTCTTCAAGGTCATCACTGCTGAAACTATTTAAGTCATCCATGATAAAACACATGTTATCAGCAGTTTGACCAAAGTTATTATTGTCATAACCTGGGAATGATTCTTTCAGATGAGTGATCCCAGCAGTTATGTCAATGTGGTCAAAAGATCCAAAACTATTTGAACACAAGTTGGTGAGTCTTGTCCCAATAGTGCTGTACTACCAGGTAGATAGTCATCAGCAGTCTTACCAGAATTTTGTAACTTTTTCTTTTGATCAATTTCTCTCTCAAAAGTAAGTAATCTTCCATGAAGTTTTGTAAGAGTGAGGGAGCTAAAATCTGGGGAAGATCTTAAGACTATTGAGTATGTTTCCCATTTATCAGGTAAAGACCTTAAAAATCTATGAAGCATAGATACAGTTGTATAGGTCTGACCATTTAGTTTTAGCTCAGATATTAATGAGGAAAATCTTTCAAATTGCAGAGTTAAAGTTTCCCATTAATGTGAGCAAAAGTTTCATATTGTTGAGCCAAGATTCTCTGGTTGGCAATCAC
>JAUTDX010005191.1:0-32001 GCA_030844895.1 Ambrosia x helenae | reverse complement strand
GTTGGTATTATGAAGTGGTTACTTTAAAACTATGAAGGTTATGAAGTGTTTTAATGTAGAAATGTTGACATTATTATGTTTGGTTATATGTGACTAAAAGTTGGTAGTTTTTTCTTATATTAAAGCCTCATGAATAAGAATTGTTCAATTGGCTTTCATCTTGCAATTGATGGTTGAACGATTCCAAAAGGGTGTGATCAAATATCTCCATCATCACATTAAAAGCCTAAGTATAAGTAGTTGCACTATATAAATATTTTTATGAATTGCCTTTCATAATACCATTGATGGTTGAAGGATTCCAGAATGGTGAAATCAAATACTCGATCATGACATGTAGAAAACCTAAAAATAAGTACTCTAGCATATGTAAAATTTTATACTAAAAATTGTTGCTTTATAACAATATAAGTGCCAATAATTTTTATGAATGTTTTTAATGTACAAATGATGATTTTAAATGTTTGTGGTTTGGATAAAATACGAATGTTTCTTTGATATTAGATTACGTAAATTAAAATGTTCTATAGAATTTTAGATACTGTACATGTACGATTGTTATTGAATACATGATTGGAGGTCGAAACAATTATAATAGCATAAATTTCAATTTATTATAGTTAATAAAATCTCAATTGTTTGAAATATTAATTGGTAATTATAAAATATTGAATGTCTTGCAATATTTGGAATTGCATCGTATTTACTTTAAACATAAAATTTAAAAAACTTTGTATAAAGTCTTATATTTGAAATTAAAATTCTCAAATCTATGTAAATTTAAGATCTGAGTTGCTACTATAATTTAAAAAAAAAAATTATATTTAAAATTTTTGTTTTAAATTTAATAATGTTGAAAGGCATGTTTCATAATTTTCGTAAATTAATATTTTTTTTTTTCAAAATCAATGTTTAGTATCCGATTATAATAATAAAACTTAAAATTATAAATTTCGTAATTTTCGTAAATTACTTTTTAAATAAATCAATTGATTGAACATTATTCTTACGTTTAGCTTAATATTTAAAACTTAAAATTATATTGATTTTTATGTTTTAATATTATTAATAATGATATATTAAAATTGACCTTTTAAATTAAAAGATATACATGTGTTAAATTTAAAAAAAAAGATTATGTATATCTATAATTTTAAATACAAGATTTCTTTCCAAGTTATATACATTGCCTTAATAGAAACACTATTATAAATACATGCTTTCATAAACACAAAATCATTCATTGTTAAAGTCATCTCCTTCTTTATTGAAGACAAAGGTAAGCTGAATATTTATAATTCAATATTAGTTTATCATTCATTGTTATTTAAGTTTTTCTTTCTGTTCTTTTGTTAACTACATATGTAAATTTAATATTAAAAAGGATTCCAGGTTTGACCTTTCGATCTACTTTAAATCACCTGTTATGTTAAAAGATTAATTATTTTCGACTTGGATCTATTCGGTAGGTTCTAATGTGTTTTTGATGTATATTATAAATTCTGAAGTGTTTAGTCTTTAATATTTTAATGTATTTCACATGATTAGACAGGGTCAAAGCTTTTATTGTTGATGTCATGATTCCACTTAGCATAGGTGGACTTTGTAGATACACGTGTAATAGTTCTAGGTTTCTCATCATAGTTAATTTTATATTGTTTTTTTACAAACAAATTTTAAATTTTGATATAACAATGTAATAAAACATTAACCCATGATTCAGTTAGTATACATATTTTGTTTTAAAGTTTATATTCCATTAACTCCTTATATGAAAATTCTCAACGTAAGATATTATTTTATTTATTAATATATCAACTTTTGTTGCAAACACTTAATACAAATTTTAACGTTATTGTATTATTAATTGTTTTAATATATTTTATAATTCAATTTAAAATACATTGATAACAAAAGTTTAATTTTGTTTCGCAAACAGCAATACAATGGCAACCAATCAAGTGGTGTTAGTCAAAAATCTTAAAGCAAGGAAGAGTAACATGACTCTTAAGGTCAAAATTGCAAGTTTATGGAGATTGAAGATGAATGGTACAGAAAACCAAACTTATCGAATTGACATGATTTTAATGGACCAAGAGGTAACAATTTTATATTTTTTAAATATGTATATTCCACTACAGTCAATTAAAAAGATTACTAACTTTTTAACCTTTGTTGCTACAGGGATCTTTTATTTATGCAAACTGCCATCATAGGTTTTTGGATAAGTTTCAGGAGATGCTAAACGTTGATGGAAAAATCTACATAACCAATCCATTTATTGCAAAAGATGATAATAAACAATATGTTGATAATGATTTAAAAATATCTTTAATGATAAAACAAGTATGGAAAAATGTCTAGATTGGGATGGGCCTAAATTTGGTTTCAATTTTGTGAATTTCAACACTGTTAATGATAAAAGCTTGAAACATGCTACAAAAGTTGGTATGGTTTTTTATATACTTACCAAATTTTTGTTTAAATTCAATTACTAATCATTTATTATTAGTATTTAACAAAAATATATTTTCCAGATTTCATAGGATGTGTTAAAGTTTGTTACAACTTAGGGTATGTTGACAAGAAAAACGGTTTACAGTCTCCTAAGATAAACTTCAAGCTTCGTAACCTTGAGTAAGTTTTTGTCACATATTAACTTATATATATATAATGCTTAATGTTTAATATAATATTCTTTTTTTTTAAAATAATAGTGGAGTTGAAATTGATGCAAGTTTGCGGGAGGACAAAGCAGTAGCGCTGTCAAGCTACATGTCTAAAGAAGATCGTGATCCTTATGTGTTTGTTTTGGTACAATTTGGTGCTATTAACAATTTCCACGGTATTCAATATTCTAATTTTAATATTATGTTTTTTAGTAAAAAAAATAAAATAATAAACAATAATAAATTACGTTTTTACAATATATTTATTTTATTTTATATTTGTTTAGGTAATATGAGCGTCCAAAACAGATTTGAGGCTTCAAGAGTGTTTATAAATGAAGATGTTGAAGAATTAGTCAGTTTCAAGAACAAGTATTCAACAAATTTATTAGATTTACATACTTCAACTAACATTTATAATCTTTACAACTTTTTTGTAAATAAAATTTTTTTTTCATTATAAATCATAGGTACCTTAAAAAATATGGTCAAAACGATTCTTCACAATCATCAAATAGCACAACTGGTTCATATATGATTTCAAACGTCGAAGACGCGTTTCTCAACAACGCTGATTTCATACCAAT
Organism: Ambrosia x helenae; assembly: GCA_030844895.1. Lineage (NCBI taxonomy): Eukaryota > Viridiplantae > Streptophyta > Magnoliopsida > Asterales > Asteraceae > Ambrosia > Ambrosia x helenae. Next base: position 28,745 of record JAUTDX010005191.1, on the reverse strand, counting down.
AGTGTCTCTTCCAAGTCGCCTTACTGTAAGTAATATTAAAATTATATTTCATTAACAATTAATTACCAGTAAAATTCAATTGTGAATTGTAATTGTTAACACATTTTCCAGGAATGCAAAGTTATTATCCTTGGCAAAATAACTCAAATTGGAACGGACCTTAAATGGTATTACAAAGGTTGTAGTTACTGCAGATCCAAAGTTGACAAAAAATTTGTTTCTTATGAAAGAGACGATGGTAGTATTGGTGCAAAAGAAGTATTTAAATGCACAAATGTTTGGCTGTGAAGGAGGTGATGATATTAAAGAAGTTATAAGGTAATGTTGACTTTTCACAATATTGTATTATATGTAATAAAAATAATTTTATTTATAAATAATTCGCTATGTACAACAGGTACAGAATATCTTTAAAAGTAGATGATGGGTCTGGAAGTATAACAATGACGCTTTTTGATTATGAAGCGGCTAAGATGTTTGGTAAAACTGCTAAGGATTTTGTTGATGAAGAAGAAGAGGTTAAATTTAAATTACATATATTTTTTAATATGTTTAAATAATTAATTGTAATACATGTTTTATTTTAATTCTTATTTTGTAGATGATATACAAAGATCAAGTTCCACCTTCATATCCTAAACAGTTTGATGATTTTATTGGAAAAAAGTTTGCATTCATAATAAATGTTACTCCCTATAACATTGATCATCCAATTCTCAGTATGGAATATCAATGTTAACAAATGATGAAATCTTGCTTTAAAAAATAAATAAAAAAGTGGGACGTCGGAAAGGTAACGTTAAAATTTAATTTAACACATACTACTTTTAATGGATATTGATATAACGTTTGATCTTTTTGTATAGGTTCAAGCAAAATTCTTAATTAATGGAGCTGATAATTTTGAGTTAAAAGATAGTAATGAAGATGTATGTTACAATACTCTTTAAAAAAAATTTATATTTAAACAACAACTTTTATATTTTTATAACTTTCTTACGTTTTTTAACTTCTCAGGATAATATGTCTTCAAGTAATCCAAAAGAGAGTGAAGTCTTTCAGTTGAAGAATATTAGTGCTGAACAAAATGCATCACTTCCACACAATACTGAAGATGATGTTTATGAAGTTGAAGGTCCATCCTCCATTGCTGCTACTAAACGAAAGATATTGAATGATGAAGATGAAGGACCAAATAATAAGAAGTTTAAACTCTTGATTCCTAAAATTGAGAAATAATTTATGTTATAAGTTTTAATTGTTTGTTTTCCTATCGTTTTATATTTGACAATAGACGTTTGAATTTTTTTTACTTATTTAATATTATTAATAAGTTGAACAATTTCCAGTTTACAATTCTATTATTAATTTACAATGTTTTAGTAATGGGATGGTGTATAATTTATAGTATATTTACATTATAATTAATTAATTCAATATAATGTCTAATATTCTGAAAATTCTTCTTTCATGTTCAAAATAAACAACATAAAAATGAACATATGAATTTCTCGGCCCATTAAGTAATATAATTCACCAATAAAACATATTAGTCGGCCCATGAATAACTTCCATTGGGCTGCAATATCTGACAAAAAACAATTCATTTTACTTTACTTTTCGATAATAACAATGGTAAAAATAATATTTCCCTCAACTTTGACAACTACATTATCAGTAACTTTGTTCATGTCAATTAGGGTTTTATATTTTTTCCCTTTCCATCAAATTTTGGTAAGGAAGTGGAGTTTTGCAATATCAGTAAGTTGAAAGATACATTTGAAAGGTCCCAACCTGTAACAGTGTAGTTAATTCACGATAATTGAAGAAACTCACTCAGATTTCGTATTTGAGAATGAAGAAATGTATGAAGATGATTGAATTCCTACTTGAGGGAAATAATCGTGTTATGTATTTGAAAAAGAAGGTATGTTGATCTTTTGAAATCAATAATTTAAAACTCAAAATTTTGTAAACAAACACAAAGTGAATGATGTTTGGATAGATATATCTGTATAATTTGTAAACTGTATCATTGTAATATAATCAATTCTTGGTATGATTATTTGTTTGTGATAGGATTACTATAACCTAATTAAAATTAGACGTTTGATTGTTCTGCTCAGTTAGGTAAAAAAAAAATTTTTACGCAACATTCATACCCTGCACTTCAAAGAGGTGTGAAAGTTGATTCCTGTCCCAATTGAATTGGCTTTTCTATATTAACAAAATATTATAATTTAATATTATTAATTTTAAAACGTTAACTTATTTAATAAAAATTTAATTCGAATAATTTACTTAAATAACTTTAAGATAAACATATTGTTATAAGTTTTAATTTATAATATTTTAATATTGGTTCTAAAAGATATATATGTTTTAAAAAAGATATGCAAATCTTTTAATATTGTAATTTAAATAAAAGATATAGTTTCCAATTTACCTACCAAACCTGAATAGAAAACATATTATAAATACATGTTTTGTGAAACAAAAATTTATTCGTTGTAACAGTGTCCTCCTCTTCTGCTTAAAGTTTCATAAACCAGGTTCATCTTCATCTTAAGTTTTTAGTCTTTGAAAAAATCTTCAACTTTGTACTACTCTTTTATTTGATTAAAATTTTCGATTAAATATTAAACATCATTGGCCGAGTAATGTATTCTGCCAAACTATGTTTTAATAATTTATTGTTAACAACAATTTGATAAACATTATTTAGCTTAACATTGACTATGATAAGTTACAGCAATTTGAATTATATTGTTTTTTATAATTATTAATGATTGTTTACTTTATCAAATAGTGAAATCATGGCAACGAACCCAATCGTTTTCATCAACGATGTTAAACCAAGGAAAAGGAACACAAGTCTTAGGGTCAGAGTAGCAAATCTGTGGCGTAAAAAGATGAATGGAGCAGAGAACAAAACTTATCGTTTGGATATGATACTAACGGATGAGATGGTCAACACTATTTTCTTTATGTATATATATTATAATTTATTCATTAAATAATGACTAACAATTATTTATTCAATTTTGTAGGGTGACTTTATATATGCAAATTGTATGCACACAATGTTGGAAAGATTTGATAGTATGCTACATCTTGATGAAACAGTTTACATAAACAACCCTTTTATTTCTAAAGATAATACTAAACAACATGTTGACTTTGATAAGAAGATTTCTTTGAATGATAAAACAAGTATTGTCAAATGCCACAACTGGGAAGGGCCTAAATTTGCTTTCGATTTTCTTTCTTTCAAGATTCTTAATCAGAAAATATTGAAGAATAATACAAAAACTGGTATGGTTATTTTATTGTGTTTACAATATTCATTTTATAATTAACCAATTTCTAATAACAAACATTGTTATATAATTAATTATTATACAGACTTTATAGGGTATGTGAAAGTGTGTTACAACTTAGACTATGTTGACAAGAAGAATGGCATGAAGGCTCCAAAAATAAACTTCAAACTACGTAACCTTGAGTAAGAATTTCTTACAGATTAATAAAAATTTTATGTACTTATAAATTCTATATAACCTTTTGTATGTTACTTTTTATTAAAACAACAGTGGAATTGAAATTGACGGAAGTTTGTGGGAGGACAAAGCAGTAGCATTGTCAAGTTTCATGTCTAATCCAGATCGTGATCCTCATGTCTTTTTGTTGGTACAATTTGCTACTGTTAAAAATCACCAAGGTAACGAATGTTATACATTTTTCATATATATACAATTTTATTCTTTATTAATTATATAATTTTGTATTATGTATGTAACATGAGTGTGACAAACAGTTATGAAGGATCAAGGGTGTTTATTATGAAGATATTGAAGAATTATTCTATATTAATTATTTAATTTTTTATTATGTAGGTAACATGAGTGTGACAAACAGTTATGAAGGATCAAGGCTGTTCATTAATGAAGATATTGAAGAATTATCATCTTTCAAAAAACAGTAAGCATTTAAAATGTTTTAATTAAATATTTACAATAAGTCACAAGTTTTGTGTAACTAAATTTATACTAAATTACAGGTATCTTGAGAAATTTGTTGATAAAGAATCATCAGATTCATCGAACAGCACTGTTGGTTCATACATGATTTCAAATGTTGAAGATCAGTTTCTTAATAACTATCGTTTTATCATAACACCATTTGTTTCCACTATTCGTATGGTAAGTATTGTTAATAACACAATTATTTATATTTAATGAAATATAATTTAATATATGACACATGAATTAAATTTTTACTTATTTTCAGGACACAAAAGTTATTATAGTTGGCAGAATAACTGAAATACCAACAAATTTTCAATGGTATTACAAAGGATGTAACTACTGCAAATCGAAAGTTGAACGGAAATTAGTTTCATATGAAAAACGTCATTTAAGGGTTGCAGGAAAAGAAGTTTTAAATGCACAAGTCCGAAGTGTGAAGGTGTTGAGGTTAAAGAAGTAATAAGGTAAAGTTAATACTTTAATTTAATTGTTAATTATAGTTTAACATTTACAAAAATTATTTATTTACCAATAAAGTATATGATAAACAGGTATAGGATGACATTAAAGGTAGATGATGGATGTGGAACTATAATGATGACACTTTTTGATTATGAAGCGTGCAAGCTCTTTGGTAAACCTGCAAGATATTTTGTTCAACAAGAAGAGGAGGTAAATTTTATTAACTATAAACTATTTTGTATCATTCTTGAATGAGAATTACATTATGTATATTAAAATTGTTTTCCTCTAATGTAGATGATTAACAACAATGAAGTTCCAGCCTCATACCCTAAGAAGTTTGATGAAATTCTTGGTAAAAAGTATGCCTTTCTGATAAATGTAACTCCGTACAACATTTATAATCCATATTCCCACTACGGAATAGTAATGTTAACAAAAGAAGAAGGTTACTTGAATCTATCTGCAAAAAGTGGAATGTTGAAGAGGTAAATATTATGCTTTATTCAATAATTGTACTTATTCAAATATTTAAATTTCAATTTAGTCGTTCTTTATTGTAGGTCCAAGGAAGATTCTTAGTTAATGGACCTGCTGATGTTGAGGTCGCAGACATTAATGAAGATGCTGTTGCTCAGGATGAAGAAGTTAATGAACAAGTTTGTAACAAGAAAAGATCATTAATATGTATCCCTTCATTTATACCATAAGTTTTACATAATTAAAACCATTTTTTACGTTTTCAGGATACAATGTCTTCAACTAATGCAGCTGCAAGTGAAATGTCTACAATGAACACAAATTTTGATGTAGATGAATTTGGAAATTCAAAGCGTCCCGTTGAAGATGTTTATCAAGTTGACGGCCCTGCAACAAGTAATATTAAGAAACGCAAGAACGTCAATGCAAAAGAAGTTGGAACCATGAATAAGAAGATGAATCTGTTCATTCCCAACTTAGAGAATAGTTGATTATTTTACTTCCTTTAATTTTTATTTAATTTGTTTTCAAGTTTGAGATTATTTCAAGTACTTTTCTTATTTTCAATAACACTTTTGAAGAATTTTATTATTATTATGATTTTCAATTAAAAGTTTTATTGCATATTTCTTATGAATTTGTAGTAACACTATATTCATATCAATGTTGTATAAATAATGTATTGTGAATTTTGATTACATCAATTTTTACTAATTGAAATTGAAATAAGTCCAGTAGAATTTTAATTTGGCCCATTATTTCCATAACTTTTAAATTTTAACTCATGAACCCATTATTACTAAGGCCCAAATTAAGTCAACAAAATATTTAAGTCAAAATACATGTCTGTATCTTCAATTGTGTAAACCCCTTCCCTCTTTTCTTACTCGCTGATATGAATGATCAACACCATTGCTTCTTCAAGTGAACAACATTATACCGATTATCAATCTTTGTTTTAAGATTATCGTCATATTATATAACAATCAGGTATTATTATCGTTTTTAAAAGTTTAACAATTATAATTTGCATTTTAGGGTTTCAATCGAAAAATACATTGTATATTTACTTGATTTAGTATTTTTTAACATTGTTAGTTAGTTTTATAATTTGTATACATCATTTATCTAATATTCAACTGTATCTTCAATTGTATGATTAATTAGATGATTAATTGTTTGTTTTTTTTACTTAGGGTTTTATTTCTTCTTTACTTAATGATGATTAAGTCCAGTTATATACAATTTTAAGACAACATATTTCTTTTGTATTGGTAATATTACAGTAATGTGCATGTTTGATGAATTTATTATGTATATAAATTCATAAGTTTAAACTAAATTTGTGGTTACTATTTCTCTTAACTACTATTAAGTGAGCAACCAATAAAACAATTAGAATTGAACATTCTGTTAATTATTTGAACATATCTTTTCAACTTTTAGTACAATCCTGAATACTTTTAATGTATGTTAAGGTTTAGTTTTTCTTCATTGATTAAAAATTACTACATTAGTATTATGTTTTAAGTATAAACTGAACATAATATGTATTCAAAATGGCAATGTAATGCAGCCAAAACTGCACATAATAATCTTTCATATAACATCATAAAATGAAGTGAAAGTGTACCTTATTACTTTCTATTCAACACTCTAACTTTTCTGATATAAATGTTGCCTCATTATTTTGTTTTACAGGAACATAAAAACAAACTATAACAAAAATGATTAAAGGCTTCTTCAACCCAATCCCTGTGAACAATGCGTCCTCTTTGGTATTCAACACTTTAATGCATTACAATCTTATTCAAAACTTAAATTTTTATTATAACATATTAATAACATTTTTGATGATTTAAATCTTTAACAGAAGCTGCCTGCAAGTTACAAGTTATTACATGAACAACATCACTTCCCTGTAGGTCCTGTTATGATAATCATGGATAATGAAATGTATTGGCCTGCAACAGTTGAACATAAATCTGGGTCATTTCATATCACAACTGGATGGAACAAAGTAGTCAACGATCTTGGGATTAAAATATGGGATTTTGTTGTATTCGAATTGATTGAACATGTTACTTTAAAACTTACCCTTTTAAAGTCTGTTCAAACAAAAGATGTATCCAACAAATTCCCTTTTTGGTTTATAATACCTGCATCAAAAAAGATGGTAAATCTTTAGTTTTCATTAATTTTAATAACAATGTTATATTTGTTAAACTTTCTAATATTTTTATTTTTTGCATTCTAAATATATAGAATTTGGCTGATGATTATATCGAGCATCATTTCAACAACACTAAGTTGCCACATCAAATTGTCATACATTTTGGAGATGTGTTTCAATGGACTGTAAAACTACAGTTTTTAAACATCGGATATTTTTTTACTGATGGTTGGAGTACTGTTGCTAATGATCTTAATTTATGCATTGGCGATTTTCTTATGTTTGAAAAAGTGAAGGATTATGAATTCAAGTTAGATCTGTTTCGCGAAGATGGACAGTGGGTCGACCCTCATAATTTAGAGAATGAAGATATTCAGCTTCACTTGGAACTTTCAGATGAAGTAATTGAAGTTTCAAGTGACTCGAGCGATGATGATGATAGTATATCTGAATATTCTGCTCCTGATCATGATCTCATAACAAAAGTGACATATAAGTTTGTAAGTTTTTACTACTTAACGCAACTTATCCGTTAAATTATATTTACTTTTGTTGTTTGCTTTCTAATTTTGAGTTTAAAAATTATATTTTAATGTTTCTTATAAAATTTTTGTAGCGTTTTCCAATACCGTTTGCTAGAGATTGTGATCTTCAGAATGTTGACAACTTGCGTGTTGAAGGTATAAATGGAAAAACTGTTATTCGGGAAATACGTTCTGAACGTTCTGGTTGTCAAATGAGATATGCTATAAGAGAATGGAAGTCTACAATGGAGAAGCTTGGTTTAAAGAATGATATGTCTTATCATATTATGTATTTCCAAAGGCAAGGTAGGTTGGTATTTTCGCATCCTTAGTAAGAAGATATATGTTTTTTTGTTTGGCTTTTAGACGTTGGAATGTTCCCAAGTTTTGTTTATCGACAGTTGTCGTATATGTATGGAAGCTTTCTATGATGAAGGGGATTAAAACATTTGTCGTCTTTTTTCTATGTATTAGAAAATGATTAATCGTTAATATAACTTTTTGTCTGTTTGTTTATTTTTAATTTTTTTCTGTTAATTTGTATTTTCTATACATATTTCAATTTGTTTTAACTAAGGTGCCATCTTTTACTTACCAATTCAGTTATGTTTACCTCTTTTACGTTAATTCTGTTATGAATAATGTTTAACCTTTCCACAACCTGACAAAATCAAACTACATTAAGGTTATCACAATTACAAACACAACTGATGGTTTCCGATTGCCATGATTCTTATTTAATGGAATAAAAATTAACACTATCCATTTAAAAATACAAATTCTTGTCGAAACAAATTTAAACATATGTTTGTTTATTGTCATTACTGCCATATCTTTCGTAATAGTCATTTATCAAACAATATCTTCTAGAAAGTCTAATCTTTTAACTAATTTAAAATTTCATACATATCTATTACGTATTTTAAATTAGCATTAGGAATATTATATTTTACAAAGTTATTATCTATATAATTAGTATATAAACATTTATATAATAGTTTCTTTATTAATGAATAAAATATTTGTTACCTTACATAAATTACTTTTATATAGGAGAGAGGTTAGAGGAAGAAGGTTAGGGTTTGGAAATACTTATGCAGGAGAAAGGAACGTGAAAAGGGCTTGGGAGTCTTTTTTTTCATTCAGCAACACCCTATGCTGAACCATTAAGCACTGAGTTGGACCATTAAGAGGTTGGGTTTTTACCAACCAAACAACCCCACCTCTGACCGATTCAAATGTTACATCTTAATGGTCCCATTAAGAGGTTAACCAAACAGTCCCTAAGTATAGAGAGAAAGAGAGAATAAAAATATAAAATAAACGTAAAATAGGAAAAAATGGGTGAGTCGAATCTTGATTTATAACTAGCATTTTTTTTATTTTGTTATTTGAGTTGTTAATGATTGCAGCGTAGAAATTCCAACACCTAGTTATTAAAGAGTGTAGTTATTTGTCATTTACCTACCAAGCTTTGAGATAACAACACTTTTTATTAGTTATTAGACTACCCGTAGTTGGGCAGGTTTTGGAGTGATTCACCCCAACCACGCCCCACAACGCTACTAACCACGCATATTAGCGTTAATAAAAAAATCAATTTTTTAAATTAAATTATTTACCTATTTAAACCCCAACTCAACCCATATTTTATACACCATCTCCTCCTATCTTATACTCTCCCTCATTTTTTTAATAAAACTCCGATCTTTAGAAAAAAAAATATCATGCATCCATTCCCCCCACCTTTTAGTGTTCCATCTCGCCCAACCAACCCAAACGCGTATATCCCTAACACGCCTAACCGCTACCAACATTTAACTACCAAGATTGCGACCCGATTATGATAGGGTTTTTGCAACTACTTAGCATGCCCCAACAATATATTTCAAGGTCCAATGGTTTCGCATCAAATATAAATATTAGAGTAGGTTGTATGCATGGTTCTCAAGAAGAACACAAGATTGAACAAGTGCCGGACACAACCCGAGCGCGAACCCGAGAGCTATCAACGTGGAAGACGCTCTCATATAAAAAAGAAGTTTCCACGCCTCGTACGAGAAGGGTCTATCAACCTTGGACAAAAGACGAGGACTACGCACTCTCACGGGCGTGGCTAGACATCTTGGAGGATCCCAATGTTGGTAAGTGTTATTTTTTATAATTCTATTTATTTTTATAATATAAAGCATAATAATATATAGGTTCTAATTTTTGTAGACAACTATCAAACTGTGACATCCGAGAACCAAGCACACATTTTTCTAGCTAGCTTTATTGTTTACTTGCTGAATTTCGAGACGAAATTCTTTTCAACTTGGGGATGATGTGATACCCCGCAATTCTTTCTTTCAAAATAAACATAAAACATTATACAAAGTTTAGAACCTTGATCAAACCTACGGTGGAGACTTGGAACAACCTCAAGGTAATGTTTTAATATAATTTGTATGAATAAAACACATGGTTTTCCATTCTTTAGTTGTAACTTTCAATATTCGAAATAAAACTCATACTTCTGATTAAGCAATTCTGTTTCAGCAATAGATTATTCAGCTGTGTTCGTATCTACTTAGCTCAAGTCCAATCAATGTATCCAATTGTGAAACACAACAATATTGTATTCCACTGATTTATATGATAAAATACTATTATTCTATAATCTTTGCATCCATCATTTTATTTACTTTTTATGTACATGAAATTAATAACATTATTTTGTAATCTTTGTACAAATTAACGTTCTTTAATTGATATTCAATATACTAAATTATTGTATATTAATTCATATGTTATAAAATTTTATAGGTTAAAAATTATTTTACAAAAAACTTATATATTCACGAATTTTTTAAAAAAATTACTTTTAAGTTGACAGAAATTTAAATTTTTTATTCAGTGTTGTTATATACAAAAGGATATGACAAAAAAAAGAGTTAAAGACCGTTCAAAAAATAAAGAAGTAATAACAACGTCAAACGCATAACAGGTAATTTGTTATCTTTTTTGAATATACTTTTACTTTTCTTTATTTTCCTTTTTAATTAAGCTGTATTTACTTTTGTACTTTTCAGCTACTGATGGTGCTACTAGACGTAAACTTAGAAAGATGATTCTTGATAATAAAAAACAACGAAGACTATTACAAAAAAATTTGGGAACGTGTTCATCACTTCCGGTTTCATTAATTGTCCCTGGTATGTTATGTGATTTTTTAGTTAAATTTACTAATTTCATTATATAATATGTATTGTCAGAAATTGAATTTATTCAACATTTGCATCTTCAGTTAACGATGCAGCTCATAGACGTAAAATTAGAAAGATGATTATTAATAATAAGAAAGAAACAAAATTCTTACAAAGCATTGCACAAAGTGGATCATCAGTTTCTATTGAAAATTACTTCAACAAAATTACTCAATCACAAAATTTAACACCAAAACTTCAAGGTAAATATTGTATTTTTTTATTCTTTTTTTTGCTGTAAAACTTTCTTTTATATAAATAACATGTATACTAAAAAATACAGTTAACGCCGCTGCAAATAAACGTCAAATGCGAAAAGCAATTATGGATATTAAAAAACGGAAAAGATTTGTTCAAATGAATCAACAAATTTGTCAACCACAACAAAATATTCCAGGTATTTTAGTTAAACTATTACAATTAATATTACTAATATAAAAACACTTATCTTATAAAAATTGATAACTTAAAAACATTTGTTTCATATAGATGTTAATTCTCCTGCTCATAGGCGTCAATTGAGAAAGACAATTCTTGCTAACAAAAAGAAAAATAGATTATCCCAACTTCAGTGTGATCAACAGAATCGTGAACACCTTGCTCAAGAAGTAATAAAAGGAGTCTCTCGTGGTAATTATAAATTCTTAATTGTATTAACAAAGTATTCATTTTTATAACATAAAAATCATTATTGTCTTCTTAATTTAAACAGAGTATTTAGACCATGGAGATCAAATTATTATATGTGAATTGTGTGAAGCAAAGTTGTGGAAGAAAGAGGCCGCTAACAAGAGACAAACAATGGAAAAAGAAAGTTATTCAATATGTTGTGGATATGGAAAAGTGGTACTTCCGGTATTAAAAGATGCAAATCCTCAATACCAATCGTTATTTAAAGGGTTGGATTCAAAAAGAAAATATTTCTTAAATAGTATCAGACGTTTCAACTCAATGTTCTCTTTTACTTCAATGGGTGGTAAAGTTGATGAGAAACTTAATAAGGGAAAGGCGCCATGCATTTACACATTAAGCGGTCAAAATTGTCATAGCATTGGTAGCCTACTTCCAAAAGATGGAACAACTCCCAAATTCTCTCAACTTTACATTTACGACACAGAAAATGAAATTTCTAACAGGCAGCAAATTTTCAGGTATCAATATTATTATATATTTCAATTTTGTATTTTATATTTGTAATTTAATTACGTTTAATAATTACAGTACATATTTTACAGGGACCAAAACAATAAGTCAGCAAAGATTGATAAAAACTTAGATCTTGAACTTATACAAAAAAATAAAAACCATGTTAGATGCTGAAAATGAGTTGGTAAAAACATACAGAATGGTCCGCGATCATATTCATCAAAAACCAGAAGTTTCTCTCAAACTTAAACTAATTTGTAATCGAGAAAGAGATGGACGAACATATAACTTACCAACTTCATCTGAAGTTGCTGCTCTGATAGTAGGTGACATCACTGATGCTGCACATAACAGAGACATTATTGTTGAAAGTCACTCAGAAGGTTTGCAAAGAATTAGCGAATTACATCCTTCTTACCTTGCTTTACAGTATCCAATTCTTTTTCCTTATGGTGATGATGGTTATAGAATTGACATACCTCATAGAGATGGTATCATAACAACAAAGAAAATACCACCAAAATGTACCATGAGAGAATTCTTTGCTTATAGGATACAAGACCGAACTGAAGGTTATTCGCTAATTCTGAATGCAAGAAAATTGTTTCAGCAGTTTTTGGTTGATTCTTACACCATGATTGAAAGTGAAAGGCTGGTATATATTCTTTCTCAATAGAAACATCTAAGATGTGACTCATATGAGAATTTGTATAAGATTGCAAAAACTGGTGATGCTGATTTAAGTAAAACTGGTAAACGAATCGTCTTATCATCTTCATTTACTGGTGGTGCACGCTACATGCAACAAAACTATTTAGATGCCATGGCATTGTGTAAATGGTACGGTTATCCAGATTTCTTTATAACAATAACCTGTAACCCAAAATGGCCAGAGGTTAAAAGGTTTCTTCAAGACAAGACAATTCAACCTCAAGATAGACCAGATATCTTGTCAAGAATCTTTAAGCTTAAACTAAATGCAATTATAAAAGATTTAAAAGAAAACGAATGTTTTGGAGCTATAAATGCAGGTAATTACAAATACATTTTACACTTTCAACATTGGCTTTTTTACAATACTATATACTAACAATATTTATTCTGTGATTATAGTTGTTTACACTGTTGAGTTTCAAAAGCGTGGATTGCCTCATGCACACATTTGCTTATTCTTAAAAGCAAGTGATAAAGTAATAACTCCAGATCAAATTGATTCTTTTATTTCTGCTGAAATCCCATGTAAAGTAAAAGACCCTGAGCTTTATGATTTGGTGGCTGAGTTCATGATCCACGGACCTTGTGGACCTGCTAATTTTAAATCGCCTTGCATGGTTGACAAGCAATGCTCAAAAGACTTCCCAAAAAAAATACAACCTGAAACAGCAGTTGATGATAATGGTTTTCCAGTTTATAAAAGGCGCGATGATGGGTTGACAGTAACAAAGTCAGGAGTTGAATTAGATAACAGATACGTTGTGCCATACAATAAAAGACTTCTAAAGCGTTATCAAGCTCACATCAATGTAGAATGGTGCAACCAAGGTGCTTTGATAAAGTATTTGTTCAAATATATAAACAAAGGACCTGATCGAGCATCACTTGCCTTTACAACTGATGAAGACGACGCACACCAACCGCAAGCGCGTAATGAAATAAAAGAATACTATGATTGCAGGTATGTCATCATTATATTATCTAATTTAATAACCATACCATTTAAAATAACTGTATTTTTGTTACATTCTATTTTATAAATAGTTATTAAGCAATTACAACAAATAAAATACTTTACTTTGTTTATACCTCATTCACATAATAATAAGAAAATCGATTATATACTTAAATTGGGAAATTCAGATTGATTAAAACTTAGGAAAAAAAAAAACCGTTTAACTGGCCCATTATCCTTTCACAGGCCCAGTTACATATCACTTCAAATTTCACTTTCATCACTATTAAGAAATATGGACTTAAATATGTTATAGCCCAATTATATGTTTTAGCACAATTATACATAAACAACTTTATTTATATCATTTTCGGATAAATATATATATAAATATTATGTCTATCATTTTAATTTACATTACCAATTAAACGACAACAAATAGGATTTGTAATGTTAAGAGTTCAATTTCATTAACAAATTTTGTTTTATTTTTTCTAAGGTATGTATCGGCCTGTGAAGCGTCTTGGAGAATTTTTTCTTTTGATGTCCATTACAGGTATCCTTCTGTTATGAGACTTCCGTTTCATCTTCCAAATCAACAAAAAATTGTATTTGGTGCAAATGAAGATGTTGACAATGTTTTAAGTAAGCGTAGTGTCGCTTCTTCTATTTTCTTACAATGGATGGTTATGAACCAAAAAAGTTCAGTTGCACGTACGTTAACGTATGCTGAGTTTCCTACTAAGTTTACATGGAAAATTCCAAAAAGATGTTGGAAGGAAAGAAAGTCAGCTTTCTCAACAATTGGCAGAGTATATTCAGTGCCTCCTTCTTTGGGAGAACCTTATTTTCTACGAATTTTGTTAAACATTGTTAAAGGTCCCCAATCATTTGAAGAAATCCGAACTGTCAACGGTAAACTGTATCCAACTTTCAGAGATGCATGTTATGCAAGAGGACTTTTAGACGATGATACTGAATATGTTGAGGCAATTACAGAAGCAAGTTTTTCTTCTGGCGCTTCTTATCTCCGTTATTTGTTTGGAACACTTCTTACATCTGAAAGTCTTTCACGTCCTGATTATGTTTGGGAACAAACATGGAAATTCCTTGGAGAAGATATATTATACGAAAGGCAAAAAAGATTTCCAGGTTTATACTTAATCTAAAGTTAATTTACAAATAATATCATTTTATTACAACTTTTTGTCATAAATTCGTTTTTTTTATTAATATTTATATTTTTTTTATAACTTTACTAAAATTTAATATTTAATTCTATCAGGTACAGTCATTCCAGAAGAAGTCATCAAAAGTCTAACTCTTTTGGAAATTGAAAAATTTCTACGTCGAAATAACTCTACATTACAAAGATATAAATAAATGCCCTCTCCAAATACAAGAGCATTGTCAGATATTGATAACAGGTTAATCAATGATGAGTTATCATTTGACAAACAACTTCTGCTTAATGAATTCAATATGCTAAAACAGTCATTGACTTCAGAACAACAACAAATCTTTGATGAAATTACCAATGCAGTGGAAAATAACACTGGTGGGGTTTTCTTTGTCTACGGATTTGGTGGCACAGGAAAGACTTTTTTATGGAAGACACTTGCTTCATCAATTCGAAGTAAAGGAGAAATCGTTCTAAACGTTGCTTCAAGTGGAATTGCATCTTTATTAATGTCAAGAGGGAGAACCGCACATTCAAGATTTCATATCCCTATTATCATTAATGAAGATACCATTTGCAATATAACACCAAATAGTGATGAGGCAAATCTTCTAAAGAAAACCAAGCTAATCATTTGGGACGAAGCACCAATGGTACATAAACATGCAATTGAAGCCCTTGATCGTACAATGAAAGATATTTTCTCTACACGTACCAATTCAGCTTCACAACTTCCCTTTGGTGGTAAAGTTGTTGTTTTTGGGAGAGATTTCAGACAGATATTACCTGTTGTTCAAAACGGTAGTAGACAAGATATTGTCAATGCATCTTTAACTTCATCAAAGTTATGGTCACAATGCAAGCTCTTAAGATTAACAAAGAATATGAGACTTGCAATTGGTTCAGAATTGTCAAATGTTGAAGAAACCGAACAATTTGCTCAATGGCTACTACAAGTTGGTGAGGGAACGGTTGGAGATCCAAATGATGGAGAAGCAAACATTAAGATACCAAATGATCTGTTAATTTTAGATTCATCTGATCCAATACAAAGTTTGATTGACTTTGTTTATCCATCACTTCTTCAACAACTTGGCAATCAATCGTACTTCTCTGAAAGAGCGATTCTTGCTCCAAAAAACGATATTGTTCATGAAATAAATGACAGATTGACAGCTTTGTTCCCAGGTGAACAAAAAGAATATCTTAGTTCCGACAGTATCTGTCCGTCTGAGACTTTAAATCCTTTTCAAGAACTTTTGTATTCCCCTGATGTACTTAATAATCTTCAAATATCAGGTTTGAAACTTTTTTATTTTACAATTGTTATTTGTTTATTATATATTAAATATATTTTTTTTCCAGGTTTGCCTAATCACAAGTTGGTTCTAAAAGTTGGATTACCGGTAATGCTTTTACGTAACCTTGACCAACAACAAGGACTTTGTAACGGAACCAGATTAAGGATAACAACACTTGGAAGACGAGTTCTTCAGGCTGAGGTTATAACTGGTGGCAATGTTGGAAGAAAGATTTTTATTCCAAGAATAAACATGATACCATCAGACACCAAAATTCCTTTCAAATTCCAAAGAAGGCAGTTCCCTTTATCAGTGTGTTTTGCCATGACGATCAATAAAAGTCAAGGACAATCGTTGTCCAGAGTTGGCCTTTACTTAAAAGAACCAGTATTCAC
Organism: Ambrosia x helenae; assembly: GCA_030844895.1. NCBI lineage: Eukaryota > Viridiplantae > Streptophyta > Magnoliopsida > Asterales > Asteraceae > Ambrosia > Ambrosia x helenae. The sequence goes on along the minus strand of JAUTDX010005191.1, from coordinate 12,139 downwards.
ACATGGTCAGCTTTATGTTGCCTTATCAAGAGTTAAAAGTAAAGATGGCATAAAGTTGTTGATTCTTAACAAAGATGGAGAACCGCAATCAGAAACCAAGAATGTTGTTTTCAAAGAAGTTTTCTCATATTTGTAATACAACTTTACATTGTTTCTACTTTTTAATATTTATACATTTTATTTTATGTTACATGTTTTTTTATTCTAATTTATAACAAACTAACTTCATCATAGTTTATATTCTCTTAACAATAACATTAAAAATCCTACTCAAATTTAATATTAACTAAATCCTTTCCTTGCCATTGGGGTTGGTGGCCCAATGGTAGAAGCAAAGCTTCTAGGAACACCTAAGGGGAGGTCATGGGTTCAAGTCCCACAAGGAGTAGAAATTTGCCGTTCAAAAAAAAAAAAAAAAACTAAATCCTTTCCTTTCTCTCTTTTCAATAAAACTACTCAATTACAAAATATTTTTTATTCAAAACACAATCTTTTAAACCATTTCCCATTTTCCTGAACATTATAATCTTCCTTTCTCATCTCTGTCAAGATGACTCTAACAGACTCTTCCCACAAACAAAAACAAGTTGTTCAAGTATCATTTGTCTTTAATTCTAAACCTACAATTGCTATGAAGATAATTGGTTGCAATCTACATACTATAATAAAATATTATTATAAACTACACAATCTCTTCATTCAATAAAAACAACTTTACCAAATCAAAACCTACTTTACAAACACAATTCTAACTTTATCTCATATTCAGCTTCATTACCAAATAATCTTTTCTATCGATGTCTCTGAAAATCTCAATCGCCGTCTTCTTATAATCATCTTCAATCGCTGTCATCCGTCGTATGATCATCGCTCTCTTCGTCTCATCATCTTCAGGTATTATAGATTGTTAATAGATTAACAATTATTAACAGTTAGGGTTTTCTGATTAATATTTATTAACAGTTACTTTCATTATTGTGATTTTCTTGATCTAATTGATTGCCTTTGTGAATAATCGTTCATGTTATTTTTTATTGTCTTATTTACAATTATATATGTTATTTATTAACAGTTACTTATTTTTAATTATGAAGTTACTTTTAGTGCTTTTTGTGATTCTTTTAGTGCTTTTTGTGATTTTGATGGTTTGTAATGGATGTTGTATATAATTTTTCATGTGTTTTTTTATTGTGTTATTTAGAATTGTATATGTGCTTTATTAAAAAGTAGTTATTTTTAATTAAATTTGTAATCGGATATGCACACTTGTGTTATTCTTGACATATTTTGTTAAAATATGTGTTTGGTAAACAAATCTGTAAGGAGTGACAAATTGACAGTGTTTTTTAAATGGGATATGGAATCCAAGTTTTTTCTCTCAATAACAAAGGTGAAAAAAAAGACAAACGCATACAAACGCCAAACATAATCTTATCTGGGACAATGATCTTTTGCATGTTGTTGTTATAGAATTTTAAGTTGTATGGTACTGTATATTTGTTTTTCGCAATTCGTTATCATTGATTATATATAAGATTTTATTCTTTGATCATGTCTTTCATTGTAATATACAAAAAAATGCTTTAAAATAACTTTTTTCAGTTAAGGTTGTGTTGATGATGTGAATTCAAATTTACAGGATTTCCAAATTACTCAGTATAAAATGGTTTGTTCGTTCCTGGTACCAGTTCTGGACAAGTATGATACAGTTCTGGTAAAACTTTCAATTACAGATATAATTGTAATTTTCACTTTTTTTGTATTTACCATTATTTACTTATATCTTTATGAATGAACTTTTTCAGAATCTACCACCATGTTATGACATGCTACGCCAAAAGCACAACTTCCCTGTTTTACTAGCTTTTTTAAGCCAGATTGGTGGGGATGGATGGTTAGTTGACATTGTGAACGACTATAATCAATACTCCTTCACAGGGAATTGGAAAAATGCTGCAATTGGTTTAAAGCTTAAGGTTGGAGATTTGATCGTTTTCAAGTTTCTTGACGGTGTTGACTTTAATATTGACATCATAAGAAAAGACAAAGCTAATGAACCGTTAGACACATTCCACATATCATTCACAAGTGATAGAGAATGCATGGTAAAAAATTATATCTACTTACTTAGATTACATACTTTTCATTATTTTATAAATTATTTTTAACATAATTTGTTTTTAATTTCCATGAATTATTTTTACAGATGTTAGCATCTGAACACCTTTCACAGCACTTTGAAAATAACACTCTTCATAAACCGTTTACGCTCCGCTTTGGAGCTGCTAAATGGTTAGTGCAAGTGGAAAACCGCTTCAATGATTTGTTTTTGACTGATGAATGGGAGAAACTATTTCAAGATTTAAAGTTGCAAGTCGGATATTCATTAGTTTTCAAAAAGGTTAAACAAACGACGTTTACAATACAAGTTTTCCTTCAAGATGGAACAGGTGTTCAACCTGATGACAGTGACTCCAACATACCAGGTACTGTTGTATTAACAATGTTATTTTATAATGTTTTAGGATATGCATTTAAGTTAATAAATCATTTAATAGTTAAATAATACCAACATTCATTTTTGTTAACTTTATCGCACTTTTGTAGGTGAAATCATCTACATTTACAGTGATGAATCTGAGACTGATGATATTCCTGCAATCAATCCTGCTGTTCAACAAGATGATCCTGCTGTTGAAGAAGATGAAGCTGCATTTGAATTACATGACCCTCTTGAACATCCTATGCAAAACATTGATGAAGCTACTTTTTCAGAAGCTCATATTCATGTCAATGATAATGCTGTTGAACAAGATGACCCTGCTATTGAAGGACATGACGCTGCTGTTGTTGTTAATGAAGCTAACATTGCCGCTGATTTCTGTTTGAATTCTCCTGCTGATGAAGATCCAACAGTCATCACACAACTGACCCACAAATTTGTAATGTTTTTTCTTATTTAATCATTAAATAGTTTCAATTTAAATGCTCATGTGTAGTTTTTATAAATACTTATGGCAGAGATTTCCTATTTGGTTTGGACAAAAGGCTGACTTCTTTCATGGAGCAGAAGTGAATATCAAATTTGGTGAAGGAAATATCATTAAGGAAACCATTCGTTCAGAAGTGTCTGGGAATAAAATCAGATTTGCATTTTGTAAGTGGGCAAGTTGTATGCAGAAGCTGGGCATACGCAATGGTAACAGATATCGCATCAAATACTACAAAAATCAAGGTCTTCTTGCTGTTTATCATGCTTAGAACATGGCTACATAACATTACATGTTAAGTAGAATATGTTCCTTTAAACTTGGTAGTATGTTAATATTTTGAATTGTTAACTTTTCAAGTAGCAACTTTGTTATCCTACTTAAGTTGAAGTTGAATCGTCCCAATTTTGGTTGTTAAGTATTGGGGTACGATATTCTACTACCAACTTCTTAAAACAATATGCATGTAAAAACTGATTGTAGCGAAATTTTGATTCTACTTTTCGCCAATATAATCTTTACTAAAGCATGTATTAAATATTATGTTTCATTTTACTTCTGCGTGTAGTCGATATCTCTTATGCTGAAGGTCAACAGGTTGCAAATTATGAAATTAAAAAACCACTCCTCTTCTACAGGAAAGGCCAAACCAATTGTCTCCTTTACACGTGTGTTGTCAACAATTATTTTACACAAAATTGTGTGAAACGCTTTCGTTCGTTTTTAATAGTAAAAAATGTCAAACACTATTTCCTTATGTGTTAACAAATCCATATAATTTATATTATATTTTATTTTAATCTTTTACGTAAAATACGTGACATTCACTCCCGGGAAGCTCCCGGGTTATTTGCTAGTTACAATATATTGAGAATGTAATTCAAACCCTAGATACCTAAATGGGCTCGTGGGCTCACAATAATAAACCTAACATTCAGTAACTTTGTATCCGATAAAACGATAGCATACGTATTTTCTTGAAATTAGATCGTGCCAATGTTATTCTTCCTATAGTAAATACATAGAACGATTACTGCTATATTCATTTTTTTCCTGAAAATTTAGTTTTGTAATATGCGTCGACGGCGACCATAAGGAGAGTAATACCTTAACTTCGATGGCTTTGCCATTAATGATTATAATTTTTAAACGCCTTAAAATACACAAAATCCGTCCTTGATCAGGCTTGAGCCCTTGACCACAAGGGGAACAACACTTTAACTCCGATGACTTTTCCAATAGTGATGAATACTTATTTATAGAATGCCTTAATTACACAAAAACAGATCCTAGGTAAGTTTATTTTATGAAAAAAAAAGCACTAATGAAAAGCCACACTCCTTGGATTCATTTCTAGTAGTAGTACTAAGTCCTACATTTGCATTTACTTAGCATCAACATGTGTATTTGTTAAAAACTTTCCACCACAGGAAAGGTAAGCAATTCGAAGGTAAGGACATAGACGTAAACCTTGTCACTTCCTCATAAAAGAAATGACTAAATTGATATACTTTAACTTCCTTTCGGAGAAACAATCATCGATGATTTTAGCATATCTTCGAAACAACTCATCCATTATTCCAGGCCCGAGATGAAAGTGAGTCTCTAACATCGGCTCTACCACAGCTCGAATGGTTTTAGCCACTCGATTACCGCTTGATATCTTGAGACTAGACCAGTCACCATCATCCCATTCTATCTCAAATGCCTCGACATTAACAACTACAAAAGATCCTTCAATCTCAACTTCACGTCTCACTTCTTCCGGACTTGGTGCATAATAAGGGGCATTAAATGAATCAATCTTTTCTTTTTCAACAAGTCCCTACAACATATAATTATAAGGTTAATATTGTAGCAATAAAAATTTAAAAAATGTATGTAGATTAAAGAACTACATATATCTATCTAGCTTGCAAAGACACACATATGATGTGTTATATGTATCAATGTAGTACACGAATAATAACAACAACAACCTTACCCAGTAAATCCCACACTTAGCAAAGCTAAGAGTAGGGTCTGGGGAGGGTGAGATGTAGGCAGACCTAACCCTTATCCTTACGGATAAAGAGGCTGCTTCCAGAGAGACCCCCGGCTCGACAACACACAAACGACAGGCGGAAAAAAAATAAAAATAAAATACTAATAATAATGATAGTAGTAGTAGTAGTAATAATAATAATAATAAATAATAATAATAATAAATAAATAAGTGTTGCTGAATAATACTAACATATAAAAAAAATGCAAAAATAAAATCTTGTATAAAAGAGAGAGAGGACACACATCTAATGAAAGGCTCATTAAGGCACGGGCTAAAAGCTCCATTGATAACAAGCCTCATCCACACATGGGTTAGGGGACTGCCGACCCATTAGTGACAGAACCATTCGACCCTTGCTAACCATTTCTTTGGCCCTTGATCTTAAAAATAACGAGAAATCCTCATGGAACTGTTGTTGGTATGCTTTTATGACACTCGTTGAGCTACTCTTCGAGATGTATAGCTTATCTTTGTTCAAATGAGTTCCACCCCTACTTTCCAAACCCGAAGGTACCTAGTCAAATATGACCATCAATTAATATAAAGTTAGTATTGTACTATGAATGTCTTTTTAAGGCTTTATTATTCATATTTGACCTTTTCTCAATGATTCCAAGAATATGTATTTTTCTTAACAATGAGAACAAAACATAAACCTATAATGTGATCATAAGTTGATAATAGAGCTAGACAATTATACCTAAATTGTTTATTAACAATGATGTAACCTAAACTGTTGATGTCTTTCACTAAAGCATAAAATAGTCATGCATATCAATTGAAAACCTTAAAGATACAAACCTGAGACAGCCAGTGGAGGCTCGAAGAAGAATGAACAAAGTGAAGACTATGGGCAGGAAATAATCTGCCATAAAAGGAACCTGGCTGACCCCAAACATAGCAATCTTCAATATCATAATCATTCTTCCACCTATTGTAAACCTCTGGCAACAACTTAAACACATTGTTGAAGTCGTTGCCAGGGAGATCATTCAATGACACCCTTAGTTCTGGTATGGGTAGACCCAATTGATGGCTAGCAGCATCCACTATGTGGATTATTTGAGAGACCGCCGTCAACGCGTTCGGTCCAGAAGAGCACCCTAGGTCCGCAACTCCATGCTCTTGGGCTGCACCTCCAACAAGATGTTGAAAATGGCAGTTCCAATCATTGAATTACCAACGGATATTATCTTCTTCTGCACTCAAACTTGATTAATGTTAATAAAATGTTTTGATTTTGCAAATGTTATGGAAGTAAGGATCGATGGTTACCTGAAGTAGTGAGTTTTTGGCATAGCTAGTCTCCCCTTCTCCTATGTTCATGTGAAGAACATGCATGATTAGAATCTATGTGTGTGTACTAGCTTGTGTGTATGTTTGTCAATATATGTTTAAGGTTGATGCAATGAACATGTAGGAATGATGGGTATATATAGACCATGATATTTGGAAACCTGTGGTTCACCTTTTTTATCACATGTTAATAAAAAAACGAATATTTATTGCCATGGGAATTTACTCGTTTCCATGTTTAAACAATTATCAAAATTGTTTATTACTGATTTGGAATTTAAGCACAAGAGAATACAAAAAATCATCATTGTTTTCAATATTTTTCTTCGATTGTGAAACTAGCCTAATAGCAAACAATATACGAATGAAGAAAAGAAGAATATGAAGAGAAGGAGCTAATATTTCATTGATGAAGTCTATGACAAAGAACTATATATAAGGGAGGGAAAGTTGGTGAAAAAGATAATCTATTTATGGAGTTTATGACCATAATAATAATACATACTTAAAACACTCTTCCTTGGTTATCAATCTAATACGCTTAGGATGTTGCCTCATTAAAAACCTTGCCAGGAAAACCAAGTGGGACAAAACCATAGCTAAGAGAAAAAGAGTGAAGCGGGTATTGTCTCCCCCTGATGATGTTGCCTCATTAAAAACCTTACTAAGAAAACCGAATGGGATAAAACTTAGTGAAGGGAAAAAGAGTGCAACTTCTGTAATGCTCCCCCTCATTTGAACATCTATTCTCTAAGTGATTGCTGTGGAGTTTCATAAAACTTGCTCAAAACTTTTCTATCTAATGATTCATTTGCTTGATCCCTTATATGCAATCCTTTATGTTGAGCAATGTTGTATGATCTTCATATGAGACTTTTGGTTACTCCTCTCGTGAGCAAATGCTATAATATCCACAACTACGTTGTGCTACATTCCCTATATCTATAAAATTAGCTAAACTTGTTTTTAGGATTAGTCAAATATAATTCCATACCTTACATACATTTGATGTATCAAAAGAGTTTTGTTAACCTGTTTTATTGCCTCATTACATGACATATGCTATATTATGAAAATAAGTACTAATAAACCTATTCTAATCATGTATAGCTTGCAAGACATATACAATGCACACATGCATTTAACTAATGGTACTTCTAGACTAAGAATCTACGTTGATAGGAGATGAAAGGAGTCATTTTCCATATCAAGTAATTGGACAACCTTTAATATACTTTAAGTATGATCTTTGTCTATTGTAATGTTTCCCAACATTTCTAGATATACTTTGATGAATTGATAAACATATCATTACACATATACTTGAATTGTAGGTCGAACAATAATTATACCATGTCAAGGACTTTAAAAGTTCTATAAAGTCTCTCGATGATGCCGAACATCATCATTCGATGATTATAGTGAACTTTAAAGAGACAACATATGTTGTAAGGTGAATAATATTATCAAACTTATATTACTCTTTATCAGGACATCTCAACCTTAATATTATCAAACTTGTATTACTCTTTATCAGGGCATCTCATGAGTTTTACAACGCTCAACCCCATGATTTTAGTCCATACATATTTGGTTAACTTAAAGAAATACTTCTTAAGGTATTGATATTGATGCTTTAGGTATCATCAATCCATCAAGGACCATTTTCATCTTGACCAATTATGCAAATGAATTCACTTTTTAAGAGTTTTGGTACAAGAATTTATCATTTGCAAATCAGATGGAAAAATAAAAAACATTTGTTTCATCTCTAATCTATATTGTACCATTATACATTGAGGTATCATAATCACAAGTTTAATTTATTCCCTTCGCGTGTATTACTAGACAAGAATTACATCCTACGATGTTGTATATTACCTTTTAAGCACTCAAATGCTTTAGGATACTCATGAGGAGTTCCAATTACATTCAACTCCATATAAAACAAACATAATGCATTCAGATCTGAATCTGTTTATAACAATCATAATGTTCTCAAGAACTTCCTTTACATGACCTTGATAATTTAAATACTTCATGTAAGCGTTCAGCATATAGTGAATCATGTTGGGTCAAAGAGGATTGATAAGCATTTCAACCTTAGTCTAATATCCTCTCTGCAACTTTTGTTAGAAGTATTATAAGTGCTGAAGAAGTAAATACAAAGTACTGAAGAAGAAGAAGATGATACAGGACAAAGTTCTGAAGATGAGCCAGACTGAACTACTGAAGAACAAACTATGTAGGTTTACTCATCAGTAGTTCTATACTTGATCAGGAGTTCTGATAGAAGCTTCCGACCGCCCTAAACTTCAGCAGTTTATAGTTTAATTGTGTTTTAATATTTTTTGTACAAGTTCCAATACTACAGCCTGTTGTAGTATTATACTATTATTTGTTATCTTTCTATGTAAGTTTTGTGGTCTATAAATAGAAGGGTTCAAACCTTCTATTTATTAAACTTGGATAATATAAAAACTTTGTTATCAGAATTTCATTGTCAACTATATGAGAATTATAACTTGAATATATTTCAACTGTTTTGATCATTAACTGCTTAGATTCTCATATATTTATTTCACTTTGATTAATCATTTGAGGGGGAGCATTTACTCATACTAAAATGAACTGTTAACTTAGAACATTTACTACTTCCGCTGCACATTAACTTTGATAAATACTTGTTCAAAAGAGTCTGTTTAAACACAAAAGAACCTTTCTGATTCTACAATTGGTATCGGAGCTCTGGTTTATCTGATCAAATATCAATCTAACAAATTGAGAATCAGACACAGGCTCTTATTGATATTCTATAAAAGGATAAAAGTTCCTATATCAAATCCATTATTTTAATAAATTGTTAATTTATCAATCTTCTTAAAAATGGATCCTCATAATATTGGATCTGCTAATAAGCCTCCCATTCTAGTGAGAAATAAATTCAGTATCTAGCAAAGAAGGATGGCACACACTTTATCACAGCCGAACACTGGTTGTTGGAAGTCTGTCATGTATAGACCCATAAACCAGTGACTACTGATCCAGAATCAAAAGTGTCAAAATAAAAAGAACCAAAAGACTACACAGATGAAGATTTCCTAAAACTTGAGCTAGATGCCAAGGCTTTTTCAATGTTGGCAATGGCACTTCCAAATGAAATCTATGCTGGACTCTTACATTGTGAGAGTGCAAAAGAACTTTGGGACTACCAAAAGGAACAGTTTGGAGAAACTGGTGAGGTGATTGCCAACACCAGAGAGATCTTAGCTCAACAATATGAAACTTTTACTCATGTTAATGGAGAAACTTTAACATAACAATTTGAAAGATTTTCTTCATTAATATCTGAGTTAAAATGAAATGGTGAGACCTACACAAATCCATCTATGTTACATAGATTTTTAAGGTCTTTACCAGAAAAATGGGAAACTAATTCTATAGTCCTCAGATCAAATGCAGATTTTGATTCCCTATCACTCACTAAATTACATGGGAAATTGCTAACTTTTGAAAGAGAAATAAATCAAAAGAAAAAGTTGCAAAATTCTGGCAAAAACTGCTGATGACTATATTCCTGGTAGCACAACTCTTTTAGGACAAGACTCACCATCTTGTGCAAATTACTTTGGTTCTTATGATCATATTGACATCACAGCTGGGATCTCATCAGAAAGATCATATCCAGCCTTTGAAAATGTTGATAGTCAAACTACTGATAATATGTGTTTTATTTTTGATGATTTGAAAATTTTCAGTAGTGATGATCTAGAAGAAATGGATATTCTGCACCAATTGGCCATGTAAAGTATAAAAACAAACAAATTTTATAAAAGGTCGGACATAAAATTTCAAGGTATAAAAAATCAAACAAACATTGGTTTTGACAAATCTAAACTTAGATGTCATAAGTGTCAGAAGTTGGGACACTTTGCTAGAGAGTGTAGAAGTTCTAGCTTTAACCAACAACAATCTAGAAATCAACCAAGTCCAAGTTACAATAGAAATCAAGGATCACAGGGAAGTGCACACTTTGTACAGGCACAAGCTCCACAAATCCAATATGTGCCACAAGGACAATATGTCCAGATGCCTGTTCAACAAACAACAGGTTCAACAACAGATGCCTTCCATGGCTGCTCAACCTCCATAACCTTAACAACCCAACCAACAAAGTTTGTTCACATCGGGGTATGTTGACTGGAGCAGCTTCCATATGACATATCTGAATGCAGTCCAGATGTTGACAACAAGATCTTTGACATTAATTTGAGAAAACCTGATAATGGCAGAAAGAACTTTGCCTTAAGGGCTTTTGAGGGATTATCCTCTAACTCTGCATTATCTCAGGTATCAAAAGAATCTCTATTAAAGCTTTGTTCACATTCATGTAAAGAAGATTTAAAACTTAACATTAGGATCATGACAATTAAGCCCTTAACGTTAATTTTTATAATTAAGCCCTTAGCATTGTGATAACCAACATATTATGTGAAAATAAGTTAGGTTGTTGTTAATAGTTCCTTATAACCCATACATGAGATAGTTATGTCTGCTGACGTTATGATATACCCCAAAATTGACATTTGATTTCCTTTTAATATAACAAATTTAAAATTAGAGTAGTTAATCACCTTATGTTATCACTTCTTTTGATTGTAATCTCTTTTTTCTTAAGGATATTGTAATGTTCCATTAGATGCATTATAATAATCTAGACAAGTCTAATGTTAAGTAATATGAACATCATAAACAAGCATAGACATAAATTCACATACGGCTTCTAAATTAGTGAAAGCATAAGGTAATAATCTCTTTTCTACTATTATCCTCTAACAGAGAGCAATGTTGTATGTTACATATGTAAGGACCCGCTTAGAGTAAAACTTATGGGATGAAACTAATATCCCGTTAGTTCTATCTCGGTGCATTTTGATTCCTATCACGTAAGAGGAATTCCCGATATTCATCATGTCAAAATTATGCATAAAAAATGCTTTGACTTATGTAACAGTACTTGTCAAAAGAAACGTCATTTATGTAAGGACAAGTTTTCATTAGTTGTTCCCACTCATCTTGAGATACGTGCTTTAATCCACTAAGTTCTTGATGAAGAGAATTTCGTTATGATTCCACGACATTATATGCTTGCATCAACCCATACATGGATCTTATTGACTTACAGACTAAGTTTTCTTAACCTTCAGTTTAGAACTTTAAGGTTGTTTAATGAACATGTAGGTCATTGTTATGTAAATTTGTTTTAATGTCCATCCAACGTGGCTCTTAGTTAATATGAGCTACTAGGACAGTAATGATCCTCAAAGAAATCTTTTGTAAGATAGTTAAAAAGATTCTTTGATAATTATTCCCTCTTGAGTATAACCTTTCACAATCAATCGTATCATATAAAGTTCTCATTCAGATCTAGTTTAATTATGAATACCGTTAGGTAATTCAACCACAAACCAAACGTTATTCTAAGTTATGGAATTTAGTTTTGCTAAGAATAGGTTTGTTCTATTTAGAAGATTGATTGATGCTAATGATTTAATTAGAAGGGGGGTTGGATCGGTAAAACTTTTCAAACATCCATTTTATATTAGTCTGGTAGGTTACATAATCATCAAGTTAGTGGGCCTTTTAGACCTAGATGTCCTCCTGAGTTGACTATTGGGTTAATTGTGATACAAATTTAGCTCTAGTTAGATGTTTTCATTTTAAGGTATATAAGGAGCAATATTAGTTTCTAAGTGTGTAATAGTGTGTGTAGTAAGGTGTATAAGAGGATTAATCGTTAAATTCA